>JASCZW010006082.1:0-113111 GCA_034211315.2 Aedes japonicus
TACGAGAACAAAGTTGCTGAAACCTGCGAATTGGCGGGAAAAGCCGCCCGTAACGAGACCAAATTCCCGAAAAACCCAAGTGAAATCGCAAACTATTTCTCCCCCGTCAACTAAACCCGTCCTTTTCAGGACGACCAAATCAGTTTAACTAAAGAGTTTGTTTGGATGAATTTTTCTCTTGTGCTGTTTGTAATTCAATTACCACGTCACGGCTGAACATGGTATTCATTTAACGCCGTGTGTTGGAGTGTATCACAAAGAACGTTGAACAACTAACGAACAAAATTCTAGAAGGAATAGTTCGAGCCGAACTGCGACACGTCAGAGACCGACCATGTTGGGTTCGTCGTAGTTCCTAGTTGTGTAAGCGGATTAGTTGTTGGCAGTGGCAAGGTAATTAAGAATATTTCTGTTAAGACTAATTAAAACTAATTATTGTGGCGCAATAACAGAAGTTCGGCCCCTTTGATGCAATTTGTATCACATTGACTTCGTTGGTATCGCCTTCTTTCGTGCAATAGCATCCGACGCCATTACCAGAAAATTTAATTCAGTCTTACGGTAGTCGTAGTTCTGTGCACAGCAACATCTGCTTTTGCAACGCAATAGGCGAGCAATTACACTGTAGGATGCACTGGTGAGTAGTCGTCATCCAGAGAGGTTGGTGCAGTTGGTTATTTGGGCCGATACTACCGGCAACCTGCCGTCAATGCGCTGCAAGAAAGAAGGCTGCTTAAGCCTACGAGTTGATGGGAAAAAGCCGCCCGTGACAACAGCTGGACAAGGATTATCCCACGTCACCTGCAGATGGCTACCGCACCGACGAGGAGCTGATCCAAGAAAACCCAAGTTCAATCGCGAACAATGTTTCCTTCCGGCAACTATATTCGCCCTTTTCAGCACGACCAAATCAGCTTGCTTATTAAAGGGTTTGTTTGGTTGAATATTCCTATTGGGCTGTTTGAAATTTCAATCATTCTATAGGAATCAAATAATTTTGAGAAAGTGAAATGTCGCAGCATATGGCTGCAAGTATGTGGTTCCATAGTTATCTTCTATGCGTTAAAGATTGTGGCCCTCTCAACCATCGTACAAAATACAACCAGAGCCGTATCATTATTAAAACCAATCGATCCTTTTGAGGGCCACCAAATGCTATCTGAAGAGTTAACTATAGAATTTTCTTACATATTTACTTCCCAATGCTGGTCTATCGTTCAATTGGCACTATTTCGACCTAGACGTCTATCGGCAATAAAAGACTTTGAATCCCCAAACAGACCACAACCATCTGCAGCAAGGGTTTGGAAAAAGAAAATGTATAGCACCTTATCTACCGGGTGCTGAAGCATTTTAACCCAATTCGGTCGTTTCCTCCAAAGCGATAGGCATTATGAACAGCTTCGCAAATGACCTTTCCGAGCGGATTGAAAGCGTAGCTGCCCGACTGACTTAAATCAATTGGCGGATAGCCCTGACGTCTCTGGAAATTCAAACCGCCTTTCGATCATGCTGTCGGGAGAGCAAGCCAAACACGAGGCTTCACGAGGTAAATCAGTTACATGACGAAATGAGGTGGTGGCAGTAGCTGTTCCCTTGAACCCAAAATGGCCCTTTTCAGGGCCATCAAAACAACTGGAAAGAGAGTTGACATGTCTTTGGGAGTACTGGGGGCTTGGTTTTGGGTTGTTTGATTGCGAAAAATATCTTTTGTATGCCTTTTGTAAGCTGTAATGTTTTCGACATTAGCAGTGTTGTACACACATAGGCCTAGTAGAAACCGTATGCAATTGGAGGTGAACGAAACCAGCCTATTGGGTAAAAGTTTCTTAAATGATCAATAACTCATTCGCACTACAAGGTATATTACGTGATAAACAGTATCTTGATATCATATGTCATACATATTATTTGCAGTGAAAGCAAGATGTATGAATGTAAATACCAAGACAGGCTATATCAATAAAGGTGTATGGGAATTAGATTTGGATGGAAACCATTTCGGGCACTCTTTAAACAATCAAGCGATCTAGATTGCACATTGCTTCGTAGTCCTACGTCAACTTTGCGTACAACCCCATTGGGCTGTCCCTTCTAGTTTTTATATTGGAAAGCTAACCCAAGCAACCAAAAGTTCGAATTTTACTTGAGATAAGAACTTAGAAGTTCACATTTAGTTGAAATTAAGTTTCATGGAACTTTTTTGCTTAATATCAAGAAACTTCACCTACCGACAGAACTTAATTTTCTTTAAAGTGTCATTAACATCTATAGGAACTTGAAAGTTCAAGTAAAGTTTCTTGTTGATATTTAAACGCAACCTTCAAGTTCATATGTTGTTAGTTGAGAACTTGCTTTGAACTTCAAAAATCTCTAACACAAAGTTCAATCAAAATACTAACCGAACTTTTAATCAGCGCAATAGTTCACAACAAATCTATGTTGAACTACTTTCCTACTTTTGAAGTACAGATAAGGTTCTGAGTAACACTTTAAAAAGTGTCACAGAGATTGTTTACATTTGAAGAGTGATCTGGTGTTCCCAAGTAACATTGCCAAAGCCATCCAGTTTTGTTAAGTTTTATTAAAGTTTTATGAACGCCACTGAAAATCAATTTAGTTTTGTTATGGTACCAAGAGGTGCCAATAGGTTTTATATTTAGTCAGGTTCATGAGAACTTACACAACTTCTTTACAACGATCTAAAAACCTTTGCTTCTAAAATCCCTTATAACACCTATCAAAGGTTTTATTTTGGCTTTATGAACTCGTAAAATGCTGTTTTGAAATGCCGTTTTAGGACTCATTATATTATCTTATTATGGTCAGTTGTATAAGCATTTTAAAGCCATTTTGTCTCCAGTAAATTCATTAAACGGCAAATTGGCATTGAAGGAAGTCACCAAAAGACCAAATAGTTTTATAGTAGTCTTTTCGAAGATAAATTGGCTTTCCGAAAAAACTGAGATGTCTTTTAAACAACATATTGAAATATAAGAAATCATTGAAATGTGGAAACATAAATAAACCAAATATTTAATGTAATGCAAATCAACTGTAAATTGGAGACCAATTTCGGCATGTTTTTAGTTTAAAAAAATTAAAAATTAAAAAAATATTCTAATTGTATATCTCCTCTTAAAGAAGCATCGAGGAGGTGTTAGTGGACAAAACAGTTTTGAATGTAGTTTCATCAATATAGCCGGGAGTAATGCCAACAATCAATATGCAACTAGCGATTTGAAATTGGTTCACTGTTGTAGAACCCCTTGGTCCGAATTACACCTTGAAGCCAGCACCTTGTTATACATATTTGCGCCTTTGTTTTGATTTGCTGTGTTATTTTGACAGAGTATTTGAGAGTGTGTTCATGTGAGTTCATTATAAGGGGTGCATTATTGAGCTTGGGACCGAGCTTGGGACGATGTTCTAGTACTGACTGAGCCAAGAAAAAAAATCGTTTTTGTATGGGACCTACTGGTCTTAGAGTTAGTCTATGGTAATGCTATGCGGTTGGATTAAAACTAAAATTGTTACTTGGGTTTGTTGCTCCAAGTTTGACGAGATACAAGAGCAAAAAAAAAAATGGATTTGAAAAAAAAGAACAACTTATTTTATTATCAGTGTGAGAAAACTGTTAGCTAAATGAGATGCGGAAAATGAAGCTGTCTTTAAACAAGGTAAACTTAAGTAATTTGTTGTTCATATTGCGTTCTAGATGATGCAGAGATTTTTAGGTTCAGATAAGATAAGGGAGTCGGGGGCGACTCCGGCGTAATGGATAACATCCAAACCTGAGTTCGAATCTTACCTCGAGACCAGTTATGAAAATACTTAAAAAGTATTTGATTGACCACGACGGGAGATGAACCAGCTCAGGGATAAACATCTTGATAATCAAGGAATTAAATAAACACATCAGTTTATAGGGAACCAAAAAAGTACTAATGCATGAAATCAACGCTTTGAATAAAATCATAGCATAACCCACCTCGTTCATATGGCTCAGTGGTAAGTATCCCGGTTGGAAAGGAGTAGGACTCGAGTTGGAGACTAGGTAGTATGTATTTATGAAAAATTTAATTGAATTTAGAAAAAATCATCAAATTTAACTCAATCTTCAATTAACAACACAGTACTCAAAAAATAAATTTGCGGCAGGATTGGAGAAGAACGAAAATGTCGAATATAAATGTATTTTGTTTTTTTTTTTCTGGTTTTGTTGAGTTCGTTTGAGGTACCTTTTGAGCTGAGTAGCATTCTCTACAACCTCTTGAACGGTCCTTTCGTGAACTTCAAAGTTTTCTTTAGAAGTTGATTAGAATGCTGCTAGAAGCTTAAACATTGAATTCGAACTAGAAAGTTCGGTTAATTACTTAAAAAGTAAGCTGGTTAAGCCAAAAAACACCTTGTTATCAGAACTTTTGGTTGCTTGGGAAGAGACGCCTTATCCTGTAAGTACGGGTAAGTACGGCTCAACAAACAACTTGATGACCTGGAAACGATCGTAGAGCAGCGAAAATCAAATTTACGAAAACTACCGTGAAACAACTCCGAGTAGTGATAAAGTTACCACCACGGTAATTCAGATCCACAAGATTGATATTCAGGGAGTCCGTTTGTGTTTTTGGAAAATGGGAGGCCAGGACGATCAATCGCTTCTGGACTGGTCCCAAGTGTGTAACTCGTTGTCTTGTTGTGGTTTCCAAGTAAATCTGATTTGGATGACATACATGAATTGTTTTCCGCTATCCGTATAGGCGCTGACAGAGAAAGGTGTTGCCGAAGAACTTAAATGGTTAGTAGAATCTGTCAAGCACTATTCTCTCACTTGCCTTTCGCAACCCTCTACCCTAATACCATAGACTAACTCTAAGACCAGTAGGTACCGAACAAATACGATTTTTTCTTGGCTCAGTCAGTACTAGCACATCGGTCCCAAGCTTGGTCCCAAGCTTAATAATGAACTCACGAACACACTCTCAAATATTCTGTCAAAATAACACAGCAAATCAAAACAAAGGCGCAAATATGTATAGCAAGGTGCTGGCTTCAAGGTGTACTTCGGACCAAGGGGTTCTACAACAATGAACCAATTTCAAATCCCGAGTTGCATATTGATTGTTGCTAATACCAACAATCAATATGCAACTAGCGATTTTAAATTGGTTCACTGTTGTAGAACCCCTTGGTCCGAAATACACCTTGAAGTCAGCACCTTGCTTTACATATTTATGCCTTTGTTTTGATTTGCTGTGTTATTTTGACAGAATATTTGAGAGTGTGTTCGTGTGAGTTCATTATTAAGGGCATTATTAAGCTTGGGAGTATTAGCAGATTTCCAACCTCCTGGGAGCTGTATCCCGGAAAAATGATTGGACCTGGCATAACAACAGTTTGTATATTCGCTTTTGCAAATTTAAATTGTGGCCAGTAGGAATCTGATTCATCATATTTGAATTAGAAACAACTCAAAAGCATTGTTTGGTGACTGAGCGACATGATGTTTAAAGTCTTTAAATCGATTCCATTATTGATTTGGGAGATTTTTTTTTAATTTTTTTCCAGATATGTCTTTCATCCCATAAATAACAACTTACCGCGTTCCGCAACGAATTTGAAACGAATATCGTGAGATAATAGGTGTACATTTGTCACAAATAGAATACTTCTTTTCAATTCAAACTAAGGAACGATAAACCCTTCTGTAAATCGAAGGAAATCGTACATGTTCCGTCAGTATGTATAGCTTTTTCGACGTCCGATCGCTTCTAATCACACATAAACTGGGCTTTTTGGTGATGACATTCCAGTTCTTCTTTGATTGACAAACTTTCGTCTATTCCGATCACTGAATTTCTCGTTTAGGAAACTTCGCATTGAATCGATTGTCTAGCTACAGAGACGATTGATTCGATACGAGGTTTCCTAAACGAAAGATTCAATGATCGGAATACTTTTCTGTGGGTGTTTTAATAAACAACATGCGTTTTTATCTCATTCAAGTAGGCTTATTCAGATGGGCTTTTCCGTTGCCGTTCAGTTTCCGTGATCATTATTATCCGTAGTTGAGTTGAAGGATACATGGTTGCCGATGGAAAGGTTTTAGCCGGACGATGATAGTCTCGATAGTAAAGTCAATCAAATCATCATCATTCAGTGAAACTGAATGTCTGGAAAATTGTTTGCAAAACCTACTTCTTCGAAATTTACCACCGTAGGAGGTTGAGTAACTGTACTTCGAAACATTCCTCTGGGTCCTGTGAGGTAGACCAACCAGCGGCGACTGACTAGAAACCAGCACATTAAATTTTTGATAGATACGGTCAGTAAATATTTGTATTTTATATAATTATAAATCCGAAAACAATTGGTGCAACTGGTAACTCTATCGGTTGGGGCACCATGGTAGTGCATAAGGTTTAACCTTCTTGTCTGTAAAAGTATTAGTTCCAGCCAGCCAACCAGCGGAAAGGGAGAAGACGACCAAGAGAGTTTTGGAGCAGCAAGCAGCTACACAACGTTTGAATGTGCGTTCCAACCAAGCATGCCGTTTTGAGTGTGGAATAGGTATAGCTGACAGTACGTCGTTGCCCGATATCAAATTGATACGAAAAGGCCCGCCAGCGCCTGCTGCTGCTGCTGTTACCTTACCACGCACACCAATGCCAATTTAATTCAAAACAACATGTGGCCCAATATTCACCAAACATACCAGATCCAGCTATCCATACCGGGAGAGCCTCTCTCTCTCTGTCTCTTCGAAAATGATGGGTGTACAAGAGTGAGGTAACGAGTCGTGTGGGAAACAATGGTGTGTTTACTCGGTGTCGATGATCTCCAGTTTGCGAATGTCAAAGGATCAAAATGTTTCATTCAACATCAGGAAGGTCGGATTAATCGCCTTTGATCAGGGAAGGAAAGTATTGAAATCATGTAGTATGTAATGTTGAAACTATTGGGAATTGTTTTTGCTAATCTTTGATTTTCGAATCGAGCCACTTGTCAAAACTGCACCATCAAAAGTGAGATTAATCGGTGCACATCAACTAAGCGAAAAATACGGTGTAGTTTTCAATGTCATGACAAGCTATGTCAATTTATTCCTCCATCACCCGGTGACGATTGTACACTAAATATGCGGAATTTCCCTATCATGTATGAATTATTACCGTTTATAGTTAGGACATTTATATTATGGTGTGTTTGACGATACTGCTTTGACGCTTTTGACATAGACACTACGTCTTACGGCAAGGGTAGGGTGTCAAATGAAAATCTGATAATAGTGACCGACATAAAACATAGTTACAAATTGAACGCTTATAACCTAATTCAAGCTCGATAGAATTTCAAGATGTTTACATCAATCGGTTGGAAATCTTCCCGCGTATCAATTCAATTGTCAAATATTATCCTTCAACAATTTTAAACCATTGAAAATAACGCAAATAAAAGGTGATGTCTTATAATTTTGCAAAGCATCGAGTTTTTGCTATCTTCTAAGACGCAACGTGTAACGGATGAAGTAACCCTCTTCTGCAAAAGACCGAGAAGGTTTAAGATAAACCTTTTCAGGACTATCAATTAGCTTTAGCTCTGTGGCAGTTCTGAACATCATTTAGATCATACCAGATGTTTTGTAGAACATCCATGAGACAAATATTATGTTCGATGGATGCTTCCAACAGCATGGTTATAACATAATGATATGTTTTGTCAAAGTAAGCACGGTACTAAAATGAACAAAGTTAAAAAAATATAAACAAGATTTTTCAATGGCGAAACGATATCGTAGCTATTTCACACGTTAAAGGTGATTCTATGCAACTTTTTCAAAGAGGACATAAAAGTGCTTTACGCATGGAAGTTGTATCAAAATTGTATATACGGCTCCAGGTTAGCAGTTCAACTCTCCGTTTTACCTTCCCTAATTTCATGCGCAATTGATTGGATTGTAAAACGTAGATGGTACCCCGAATAAATGATTGAATTTTAGTGAGATTTCTCTATGGAATTCACAAAAACCAACATGGCGATTTTCAAAGCCTACAGTCCTACAGTACAAGTCTACAGAATGGCTAATGGCTATTTTCTGCGTGTTCTTTGTGGAATTAAAAGACATTGATTGATTCTGCAAATCTTTTCTCTTAATTCTTTCAAAAGCGCCAAAAAATAGCTCAGCACCATTGTTAGAACCGTACTTGAGTAGTCTGCATTCCTAAATCTGCCTCACGCAATATGACGTGTACACAAAGTGGTATCGACAGTTCTAAGAGACCAGAATCAGATGGACTTCAGCCGATTTTCATCAAGAAATTATCTGCTTCAACCAGCTTCTCTGCTCTTCAATCGTTCCATTGCTGAAAGTGTGTTTCCTGCAAAATAGAAAGAGGCTCTGATAACGCCAATCCACAAATAGTGCAACGTACACGATGTCAAGAATTACAGAGGAATTTATATTTTGAGCTGCCTTCCGAAAGTTTTTGATAGCACACTGTTAGATGTTGTTTACTCTGCAATCCAACATATTATCACTGCTGACCAGCATGGATTTGTCAGAAAGCGATCAACCACTACGAATTTAATGAGCTATGTTTCAAAGCTAATCGACATAATTTAAAAACGTCAGCAGATCGATGCGGTATATATAGACATTTCGAAAGCATTTGACAGAGTCCCGCATAATCTAGCAGTAGAAAAACTAAGATGAATTGGTTTTCCAGATTGGTTTGACAAATTGGATCTGCTCCTACCTGACGAACCGTAGTGCATCTGTGCGACTAGGTGCGATACTTTCGGTTCCATTTGTCATCACATCAGGCGTTCCTCAGAGTAGCCATCTCGGGCCACTACTCTTCGTGCTATTTGTGAATGATCTCAGCAATCAATTGATGTCATTCAGAATAATGTACGCAGATGACCTAACCATTTTTCGGGTCATAATATCCCTGGTGGATTGCTGTGCATTGCACGTGAGTGCAAAAAAGCTTCATTAGATATGCACTCCGAAGGCTTCCTTGGCAAAATTGATTCCTACTGCCGCCATATGAGCATCGCTGCGCACTCATCAATTTTTCCAACTCTACGAGACGGCGGATAAATCTGTAACAACTTGTCGTGTTTGACCTGCTTGGAAATAAAATTGACTGTTCCGATGTCTTGGCAATGCTCAATTTCAATGCTCCTTCAAGAATTTTTCGGAGAACGCAATTTCTTTGACGCTTTGTTGTGCATTGTTCAATTATGTGTACCACTTTTATGATTTTAATGTAAGCAAGAATACTTTTAAATGTGAGTTATTAAGTCAATGTCTGTGCGTTATAGTTTCATTCGAAGACATAAACAAAATAAATAAATAAGAATACAATAACATTTTTGTTATTGTTGTTTTTGTAACGATATTTTGTTTGGCGAAAAAATGACTTAAGTTTAGTTTGAAACACACTTTATTTTTGGGTTACTTCATATTCCGTCATTCAATCCCACTACATGCTCTGACACTGTCACTCAACAATACCTAAACCTTCATTTTCGCGGAAGTTTTTGTCGCAGTTTCATTGGAAGTTTTCAGCATTATATAAAACATAAATTAAAAATGTTACAATAAACAAAATTTCACTTAAAAAAACCTGAAAATAGTAGAAAGGCTCGGATTTAACATTGACAGATTTCCATTAGACTGATAGAAGTCTATAAATATAAATGTACACTTTTTTAATGTTAGCTGGTATTTCATTCAAATAGATATACTTGAAATTACAAACGAAATATAGGTGATTGTAAGCGAAAATGCTTGATGTTTCAACCGATTTCGTTGGTTTGTATCAAACAGAAATACAGTTTGAATCATACTAAAATTTGTTTGAAACAAACCATAGTAATTGCACAGTAGTTCAGAATGCGAATCGAGCAGGAAAGATACATTTTCAGCCAAAGTTTGAGGTTTAGGAGCAAAATTGTCTTGTACAAACTTGTTTCGAATAACAAGGCGCTTCGTTTAGTGTGAATGAAAACAAGGGTGGAAATCAAACTTTTTTTTGCTGAAACTAAGATATACATGCTGGAAAAAGTTGTGGATAGAATAATTTAAAAAAAACATTTGTTTAAATACATTTTTCTTTACTTTTTGAAATAACCGAATTAGAACATTTTTTCCTACGTTGCTTACGTTGTACCTATAAAAATGAGTAATTCAGCTGTAATTTTTTTATTTTAAATTTTTCCGAAAAATTGTCTTGGTATTGATTCTAGAACAATAAAAATTTCAACTTTTGGTGTACTGAAATCGTCTCTATCGTATGTCAAACAAAAGTTTTTATTGTTTTTGTATACAAAATAGACCTTTTTTAAATGTTGATTTCTCTAGTTGGGGCAAACCAAAAAAAAAAATTAACGACAATTGAAATAATTTTTATTATTGCATATTATATCTGCAAACTGGAGAGAGATTATTTTTTAAATTGAGTAAAACACATTTAAAACTGGCGTAATATTATTTTAAAAACATACAAAACATACAAAACTTTATTTTAAAAACATACAATTTTTTTATTTCAAATTTTCCAATAACGTTGTCGTCAGATGATTTTTAAAATTAAAACAAAATTTGACGTATAAATCCTGCCGATATCTCTTACGGTTAGCGAGATGTAATTTATTTTTTAAATAAAATTACGCCCTTTTCAAATAAGTTTAACTCAATTTAAAAAAATAACCCATCTCTTGCTTTCAGATATCATATGCAATAATAATAATCCTTTCGAATGCTGTTGAGAAATGAGTGTTTGGTTTGCACTAACTAAATAAATCAATTTTTGAAAGATGTCTATTTTGTTTACAAAAAGCATAATTACTTTTGTTTGACATACGATAGAGACGATTTAAGCACACCAAAAGTTGTAACTTTTATTGTTCTAGAATCAATGGGAAGGCAACTTTGCTAAAAAATATAAAATAAAAGAGTTACAGCTAAATAACTGATTTTTATAGGGACACTCTAATCTACGTAGAAAAAAATGCTCTAATTCAGTCATTTCAAAAGTAAAATACAAATTATTCAACCAAAGTTGCTTAAAATTATTTAATCTACAACTTTTCTCAAGAATGTATGCCTAGATTTCTGCAAATAAAAAAGTTAGATTTTCGATGTCTCTGAAAATAAGGACAACTCTAGTTTTTATCACCCCAAAAGAAGCGCCTTGTAGTTCGAAACGATTTTGTACAAGACAATTTTGATCCAAAACTTCAAACATGGGTTAAAAATGTATATTTCCAGCTATATTCGCATTCTGGACCACTGTGCGTAGGTAGAATCAACCATAACCATCAATATATCTGTTTGTTTTCGAAGTTGTCATTATAAAACAACTAATACAATCGTAAATTCTAACGGATGTCCATTGAACTTAACTGCTTAATTCCCCAAACAATTACTCAAAATTTTAGTTTTTTTTTACCACCTTAGGAAGTAAAATCAATCTAATATGATTAGTCGAGTTCAACGAGAAATTCTGGTTGAATAAAACTAAAATATGTTTGCGTTTACCAATCTTTTTTTTCTTAGTGCTATACCCGAAAGAAAAATTCTAATACATTCACAATTAAATGTATTGTAACCATACAATAGAATCTATAGTATGTATAATTACTAGTATTGTTCGCAATGATTAGACGGCAACAGAAATTATTGATTTCACAATAGAATCTAATGTAATTTAGACATCAACAGTAAAAAAGGGAGGTTGTTTTTTTTAAGGACCGTGCAATATTGTAGTTGCTACTCCTTTACTAATCAGATTTAGTGTAATTGCACAGAGAACCACATAGATGGAGCTTGGGAGTAGTTTTTACATCTTCAATGTACAAGTTCACTAATTCTATTTATAGATCAGTACCGGCGCCGGCCACGTCCTCACGGTCTTTGGGAGGGGGGAAGAAGGATGATAAGTTTGACAATCGTTGTTATTAGAGACCGTGAGCACCACTGCATCTCTAAAATTGCCAAGGGAAGGATAGTTGTGTTATTGAGGCAGGTTTATTTTTAGATCATGGATGGCACTATGGTAAGTGATGCGCGATCAATGAAAGAGAGCGCAGTAGACTGCTTTTTATTTTAAATCTAGTGGTGATAGAAAGAGGCAAGTGACAAATGACAAGGAAGGGTGCGGGCCTGGGATTGAACTCCCGACCATCTGCTCAGTAAGCAGAACGGGTAACCACTGAGCTACCCAGCCGCGTCACACCAGTAGAAAAGGGAGGTTGTTATGTATCTTAACTATAGAAAAAATCGTTTTTATCCGAACAAATATGAGTCAAAGACTATTAATTGTATTGTTTCACAATTATTGATAACCCTAGCATATGGAGTGAATCGTAGATCTGTTTTAATGACAATATGCATTTTTTCATTTATCTGATTCATGGTCGGAAATAGATTTCAATGATATGTGCACAAAGAACAGGCATTGATGTCCATATACTTTTTCTTGAAAAACGTGTGTAGAAGAAAATATGAGCAGCCGGTATAAAAAGCAAGTGCAGAGAAAAACAAACAAAACTTTCAGGTTATGTGCTAGAATTTTTATTGATAAACATTGACATGACAGTTATCGCACAACTGGAGCGCCGCCTACCACTACCATAACGACATAGATTTGAAATGTCGGTTCAAAGTTTTACACAAGTAGCAGACCGAAAATGAACGTCTGTTCTCTGTGATATAGTATTGTTATTGTATGGTTAGTTTTATCGGGGTATACTTCTCGAGTAATTCATGTTAAGGGCCTAAAAGCCATTTGTAAACAATGACTTTAAATGTTGATTTCTCTTGAATCTTGAATCACTCTCTTGAAATAAAAGCAGCATGTGGTAGAAGAATGTTAACGGGTGGCAATTAAAATTTTGGATTTTTTTCGAGGCCTCTATGCTCAACAACAAACGAGCTCAGAGAGAAATAAGAGTGTGTATGCGTTAGCTCTTTCTCTCCTCTTTCTGCTAGTATTTTCTGTTTTGTTTATGCTAGCTCAGTTTTGCTAGCAGTCTACGAACTGCACAGAAATCTCGGCAAAACGTATACGGTACAACATTTTAAAAGCGAAAATGTTGCGACTTCGACTGTTTACCATATCCTAAGATCCCCAACAACTGCTCGCTAGCAAGGTAGTGGAAGACCAGCCAAAATTATGGACGCAAAAGGACTTTGTTCTCTTCCTCGTGCCTTCAACAACAAGGATTCACTGAGCCAACGGGATGCCGCAAAAAAGTTCAACTGTTCTCACCAGTACATCTGCAAAACATTGCAAAAGAGTCGGAATAAAGTGCCGAAAGAAGACACGAGCCCCGGAATATACTGATGCACAGATTTCAACGCTGAAATCCCAATGCCGTTGGTTGATTAAAAATTATTCCGGAAAAAGTTTTGTTTTGGACGACGAAAGCTACTTCCCTCTTTCGAAGACGCAGATTCCCGGAAACGATCGATACTATTCAACGGGTAGTTCTACCACACCTCCGAACATAAAATATAAGTTTAAACATAAGTTTGAACAGAAAGTGATGCTGTACATTTCCATTTCCGAGAAAGGCATTTCTAAGCCATGGTTCAAGCCCTCTGGTTTGGCAATCAATCAAGATGTGTACCAGAACGAAAGTTTGAGGAAATTTTGATCCCGTTTCTACAAAAACATCATGCTGATGGACAATACGTCTTTTGGCCGGATAAAGCGTCGTCGCATTACGCCATAAAAACACAATCGTTCCTGAATACCCATTCAATCCCATTTGTACCCAAAAACCACAACCCGACAAATCTGCCTCAGTGTCGCCCAATCGAAGATTTCTTCGGGGTTTTGAGTTCCTTGGTGTACAAAAATAACTGGAGAGCCACTGGAGAATCAAGAGATGCATTCGCAAAGTTGACATGGAGGCCGTACAACGCTCCTGTTCCGACATCAAACGGAAGCTTCGCCGAACATCCGATTACGGACCGTTTTCAAATGTTCACTAATTTTTTTTCAACAATGGACAATGTATCTTTTATTTGAATAAATCAGATCTTCTTCAACTATGTTTGTCTCTTTTTGACAGCTTGAGAAAGAAATTCCAAAAAATTTTAGTTGCCACCCGTTAGTTCTACCATATGGAGTAGCTGGATATAGTGGGGTTCTCGGGATTCGTGAGATATCAATGTTTAAAGTCAATGTTTACAAATGGATTTTAGGCCCTTATCATGAATTACTCCAGACTTCTCGAGTAATTCATGATTACGGCCTAAAAGCCATTTGTAAACCATGACTTTAAACGTTAATCTCTCACGAATCACGAGAATCCCACTATATCCAGCTACTCCATATGATAGAACTAACATTCTCCTACCAGATGCTGTTTTCATTTCACGAGAGTTATGGAAGACTAAAGAGAAATCGACATTTAAAGTCATTGTTTACAAATGGCTTTTAGGCCCTTAACATGAATTACTCGAGACTTGTACTCGATCGCAAGAAAATCACCTCAAACCCGTAGATGAATTGCTCCCGATGGCGCTTTTAATAGCCCAACAAACATTCGCATACTCTCACGGAGCTGTTGATCGCTCTACTCACATTCTCTATTCAACCGACGTCGTCGCCGTCGTCGTCGTCGTCGTCGTCGTGAACCAAACAAGCCGGACGATGTTTGTAACTGATATCACCTCTATGATGCACACAACGTTGCAGGGTATAGAACCTCTAAAACACCATCAGCAGCAGCAGCCCCGAATCAAGCGCAGCACTCTCGCGATTCTCGCGGACCGTAATCTCGCTCAGCGTTCTCTCGGCTCTGGCCAAACACCCGACCCGACATGTAGCAATATGCGAAAACTTTGACAGATGTTTTCGAACCAACAACGAGTCGTCTTCGTGTTTGTAGTCTTGATCGTCGTTTGTCTCTAGTAGTACTTGAGCCCTGAAAGTTATTCCCCACGGTGCGAGTTGTATCCGTAGTGGTCCCGTCTCTCGCTGTCAGAACCGAATCAGCCTGGGCTTGCTACTGGTGTACTGAACTTCTGCTGGCGATAAAAGAACCCAGTGGAGAAAGAAAAAGTCAACGCAAGTGGTTTCTAATCCGGAACCTTGGAATCAGTGATCAGTGCAAATTTCGGCGAACCAAAGCACCAAGGCAGACACTGCCAACAGAAGTTGCACCATATCGAAGGGTTATTTCCCAGGGATTCAATGCGAAAATGTGTGTGCAGTTAAATGAGACAAGTTCGGTGGCGTCCAGCCTACTGCCACAGTCGACGATTACTGCGTTCGGAATGTAAAACTATCATATTCAAGTGTTCCTAAAGTGTTGAAAGTTTGTTTAAAAGCAACTCAACCAGTGAATAATCAAGTGAGCCTGAAAATTTGCAAGCCTAACAACGGAGCTGTAGAAAGGGTGGTGTATTTTCCAAATCGCGAAAATTTTTTGGGAAGTGTGAGTTTTCCTTCGCCCGTCTGGGAAGAATCAACAACAGCAAGAAGAACTGCTGCTTGAAGTTTGCTTGGATCTTGCAGTCCTGTGTGTGCCTCCCTTCTTTCATTGTCTGTGTGTGATATGCCATAGCTGCAAAGTGCGTGCGGGAAAATCTGAGAAGAAAGCTGTGTAATAGGAAGGAAAACTCCAAGTCAAGAGGCGTTTTTCTGGGTGTTCGTTTTTCCACCGTATCCGACAACAGTGCAGCCTACGCGTGCGTGTGTGTTTGTGTGTAAGTGGAAGTGAAAATTCATCGGCCGCAGTCCTCGCCAAGTGAGAGCGAGCAAAAGAGTACGAAATTCAAAAGGAACTTAATTGGAAAGTGATTCATTATTGTTATTATTGGAGGGCTGGAATTTAAATACCACCCACCGCCTACTGCTATCGTTGCTACGTCGAGCGGGGGTTCAGAAAAGTTCATCGTCACCTTGCGTCGAGCGAAGAAACAAGAGGAAAATAACTCCAACCCATAATCGACGGAGCTAGGCAGAAAATCCAATTCTCTCCCGCGCGCGCTATTTAAGCAATTTCAAGGTAAGTTTACAAATATTTACTCTCGTTGATTCTGTGTTTCCTCATCCATACGAACAGCTTCCTCCCAGCTTGGCTACGGTGGTAGAAAAGGCAGCACGAGAAATGGAACAGAGCAAAAAAAACAGTAACAGTCAAACAGCAAATTCGAAAAGTGAAAAAAAATAACACAAGAAGGTAAACAAATATTACCGGCTTGCTCAACTACCACCATGTAGCCGTCGTCATCGCCGTCGTCGTCGCCACCGTAGATCGTAGCGTTATCTTTGGTTGTGGAACGTGTTGTAGGGATATTGGCACAAATAAACAAAAAGTGCGAGTGCTGATTAGTAGGCTGTATGTTTTATGGAAATCGCTTTCGTATCCCGGCCGTGCGCCTATTGCGATTTGGTTTGAAGTAATGATGGTTTGTTTGGATTGGGGCTCACTCAGCGATTGATTTAATTCAAGACAATTCAATTAATCGTCGTGATTTATAGAACCGGTTTCCGGTTGAAAGCAGCGCTAGAATGTACCCTCGTGCAGGGGGTAGCATTTCAACGGCCATCGTGTGCCAACCGCGGGTAATTGGAGAAATGTTTTCCTCCAGTTTGATGTATCGAAGCAGTCATAAAAACCCGTTTGAAGGTGAACTGTTTTATGATTGTAATAGCATCGTTTCGTTGGAACAGTCATGCCATAATGCATGCCCATAAGCTGTCGATACAGCTAGTTGGATGGATGGTTTTAAATTATTTTAATTTTTTTTCTATGAGTATGGAGCGTTTGGAATTTTAATTGAAATCGCTGTTCAATATGTAAAACAGACCAAAATTGCAACGATTTTTAATACTACGACTTGTTTGGCCGCTGTTTCTATAGATGACAATCATTGAAAAATAAACCGATACAAAAATGAGGTTTTGGCTGAACATGGAATAAATATTTGAACAGAATAATTTCTCAACAAAATTCTTAAATTACTCATTCTGAAATTTCCTCTATTTGGCTTCATTTAAAATCCACGTGGTCTAATTTCATCATTTTTAAGCTATGCAGGGCTCATAGATCGTATGTTGTAGTCGGCCTGAAGGTGATCAAATCAAATCAGCGCCACTAGCATATTGATATGATTAAATTCCATTAATAAACAAAGAATATTTTTAAATAGATCTGGAGTTCCCTCCCTCGGATATGTGATCTGGCCGCGATGGAGGGCCTATGCCATCAAGCATTGAGATGGTAACCAGAAGACATATCCTGACGTGGTAGTATCACATCTTGAATATTTTGATTTAATGCCGCGTCACATATCTGGCATTGATGCACTGATTTTACAGATGTGGAACCAACGGACATCCTGTCTGTGGGCCTTGGAATGCTGGTGCGGTCTGGTGGGGCTCTTTCCTCATTAATAATGATGTGGGATTTCTTCTGGGCTATGGCACCTTTCTTAGCGTTCCCTGACATGATGAGCCGAAGCCACGGCTTAATTATAAATCTAGCTAGACAGGTATACACTGATGCAACACTGTGTTCAAAGATTATTGACATATGTAGGAACCTGATCTGTTAGATTCACTGAGTAAGTTTGATTAAAACTACGAATGTGGTACCACTCTCTGCTTTGTTATTTCTCATTTCAAAGAGTTATAATAAAAATACCACACATTATAACAATGGTATATAAACAATCTTTTAACGGCTTCTTTCTCATATAATTTTTCAATAATAGATAGGACTAGGCGTGAAGAAGCTGTACTTACCACCGGAAAAGTGAATCCAATAGTAGACCAAGATTGATAGTGCTGCACTTGCTGTCAGACTTTGAAGAGATTAAACAACTCAGAGATTAGTATTAGACAAATAAAAAGAAGGCAATGAACAGACAAGTGAACGTAAACGATTCCACAACAAAACTATAGAATTTAACTGAATTACGCAGAAGACAAGAACGGACTAAGGCGGATAAAGTGGATAGGTTATTATTCGAAATATTTTCTATTCGGATAGCAACTAGATCCCAGGCTGTAGAGTAGGCTGTAATGTGGGTTCAAGCCAGTATTTTTCCTTTTTTCTCTCCTTGATGGTTACTTTGGAATGACTCAAACTTTTAGTCAGAAAATGAGAAGCCTTTATGAAAATATCACCAATAATCCCACATAAACCTGCATGCTACTAATACTAAATTATTCTCTTTTAATTTCTATGTTACTCACTTTCTGCATGCGATTTGCCAACAATCATGGCCGTGAGCGGCACAATAAGAACGTGAGGCAACAAATGTTCATTCCGGGTTTCAAGAGGCTGTATGCATGCCCGGGTAAAATTCATCAAATCAGAGAGTATCATGGAAACCGTGAGCCGTATGTAATGGAAAGGAAGATGGTATGGTATGTTAGAACGGTACTCCTGAGTCTGGATCATCGGAAAATAAGGTAAATTGGCACAAAACATCCTGACTGACTGACCCTTATAACACACTTTAGAATTGAGGCTCATTACATACTAATTCAATCTCGTTTGTGAAGTATTATTGGAGGATACCTCAGTGCCGTGTAAGAGTGGCCAACATAGGCGCACCATCGTAATTGCCTAGAAATATCATTCGCTGTATGAATAATAAATTTTGTGTATACTCTTGTTGCGGCACTTCTATGGGGTTGACTCCAGTACTACTAGTTGTCAACATAGACTACAGTACTCAAGGCTCTGAATGTTAGTGCTCAAGAACTATTGTTGGGCAATTCACATATTTTTAGAAATCTATTTACGACTGCATACGGTACAGAGATGACTTCAGCACCGGGAGCTTTATTTTAGGTATATTCATTGGAGATTCCATCTTGACGACTGCATAACAAAACATCATCGCGGGAAAATTGAAGCTGAAATTTTGAAAAATACTACTGTCCAATACCAATACTTCAATTAGTGCTCAAGTGGCCAACATAGGCTATTGCTTCTAAGGTATTGGTCTTAGTAAAGTGGTGATCGCTGGGAAAGGGTCTGAGTCTTGACAACCAAGCTTGTCACGCAGCTCCAGCTCGATACCCTCAAAAAAAAAAAAATATTTTTAAATAGATCTGGAGTTAGGCGAATTAGACTTCATCGGTTTCTGTTCATCGATTTCTCTTCTTTGGAAATATAATGACAAGAAGCATGTATGATTGCAATCGCCGCTACTTATTGCCATCTTCACGCAGAATACCATCATAACAAATATATTCCAGGTAAATCAATACATACACTTAGTTTATTCTGGCCGCAAACATAAACTGGCCTTATTTCAAACATATTCTATGTTTAAAACCAAGTGACATCGATGTTTGAAATAAAAGTCATGTTATGTTTACTTTAAACATATTAATAGTGATAAAAATAAACGTACGAATTGTCGATACAAGAATATATCAATAATTAGCTGACCCGGCAGACGTTGTCCTGCTTACAATTAAACTACTTATTGGAAAATTGGAGAAGGTATTAGCTCAAATCGCAAGCTTTTGGTTGTTAGATGGCATTCGATCTAGAGTAGTCTTGAACATTTGAATCAATCCATGGGGATCATGAAGCATCGCTTGCAATTGTTGTACAATGTTCCGCTTCATGATGGAATAATGTTGTTGAGCAAATCTCTCTTAAAATAAATCTGTAGAAATTCATGGTCTGCGTCCGTCGGTGACAACATTGAACTCGCTTTTTGGTAAATTTGACCTGTAACGTAGTTGGTTTCACAATTAATAATTTACTAATTTTTAAACTCTGTAAGGTTCAATGTCCATGAAAACTATTAAATATTATTATGTGCGTTGTGCCAAACGAAGTCATTTGAAAACAATCATTATAACTTTGGATGTTCTGCAGAAAATGTTTAGAACCACTTCCTGATCCAGACACCAATGATCGCAGAGGCTCTGGTGTTTCATTTGGGAACATCAATGCAATACAATGATAACAAACTACACTCATTGATCCAATGGCGGCTGATATATACGCATTGTCATCAACCATAGCACGTTGAAGATTTTGTGGAATGTAGGCTTGCCTTCGTAATCGATTTATAAGGTTTTGTTGGGCACGATTGTTACCAGATCTTTCTGATACTTGCCGATTACGCTTCTTTCTAACTCTATCGCTTGTATTTTGAGCTGCTCTTTTTTCTTCACTCAACATCATTCGAGCCCTTGAAATCCGTTGTCGATCCAATTCAGTTTGAGTTACACGCTGATCGTCGCTTTGTCTCATCCGACAGTTTGCTGAGCTAGCAGCCGACCAATATTATTCTGTCTAGTTGGAGGCATTGTATAACAATACTAATTGAAATTAACTGAAATCGCAACTTAATTAGTGTCTTTTTAATTTCTAGTAATATCGTTGTTTTCACTTTCCTGATGCACTATTAATCACACGGCGAACGATACTAATGTAACCAAAAACGTAATTGCACATCTGTCAGTCCAACACAGAAGACATTAACTAATACCTTCACTTTCCATTGACCTTCACTCAAATTCTTGACCAACAATATAATAGGGCCTATGAACATTTGTAAACATACACTTCTGCGTCTTTTTACTCGCAAGCCATTGGCTACACACGCAAATCGATAGCATCATCGCGTTGAGAAACTTTTCCCTACATGATTATGGTATTGATTTGCGTGGGTGGCCTATGGCTTAAGAAAAATGTTTGTTTACAAATATTGATAGGCCCTATTCTATTATTGATCGAGAATTTACATCTCGCTGCGAGGTGTCACCAATACAAACGTTACAGTTTATACGTGCATCTACACGCTATAAATCGTTTACACTGAAGTTACTTTTTACACAGGAATGCGTGCGATGAAAAAAAAACTACTTAAAAAACCGAGTTAATTCCGGAATTAGGTTTGAGACGCGTTTTTGATCAAATTTAAGCGAACGGTATCTACTCGCGTGAATAATGAAAACCGCGTGTTTTTTCCGCAAACCACGTCAAATTCCGACAACCCCGTAAAAAATTGCGAAATAAGCAACTCTTGTGTATTATATGTTTTTGTACATCTTTTCAAAAGGTCCTAAGTAACAATCAGTGATTCTCTCCATTCTCGTTCTTTTTTTTTTGTTAATTACGAAGCCATTATAATAGTTTCCAACGGTTCCTCCTTACAAACCGAAAGATGGTCTTGCTGTCTAGCTTATTATGATATTCCCATACAAAATCACAATTTGGTTTTTATGATTTTTTCTTAATTTTCCAGTAATATTTTTCTTCATATAAACTCGTTGAAAACCAAGACGAATCAAACAAAAAAGAAATCAAGTAAATCCATTGTGTTGTTCGTGAGTTATGCTGTCACGAACGGACAGCATTTGACTTATATATATATATATATATATATATATATATATATATATATATATATATATATATATATATATATATATATATATATATATATATATATATATATATATATATATATATATATATATATGGAAGAAGATAGAAGATAGAAGATACATAGATAGATTTCACTGGTTGCCTTTTAAATTTATATACTTTATTCTATGGATCTGAGTTATCTAAATTCTGGATTTGACATGAATGCTAACAGGTTCCAGGTTCAAGGGGTTTGATCAGAGTATCACTACTGGAACAGCGTGAATTAACCAAGCAATTAACCTACCGATGAATGTAACGATGAGCGTAGAAAATTTGCCCCGGCCTCATGTTCTGGAGAGGGAAGTACACGTTCATGCCTACCCGTTGAATGTATTGTTGAAATTAACATACCTTTAGTTTGATTCAAAAATTGTTATTTTCGTTCGAAACATGCTTTCTATTTACTTTACATAAATCTTATGTTTCAAGAGCAACATCGTTATTTTTAATTTAAATAGCCAAAATTTGGCTCCGTGATGTTTAAAAAAAGGTTAAGTCAATGAAAAGCAATTGATGAAATCTCGCGTAACATTTGAAAACGGCCTATCGATACTTTTCGTCGATTTTTTCTTCGGTTAACCACGATTGAACAAAAGAAATTGTAGCTCTCTTTGCATCTTAGGTCGAGTGAAGGCGTGCTAGTTTGAAAAGTGACAATAAATGGTACGGAAAATGAATTTGCAGCCACGCAATTTAAGGCTCAAACGCAAAGTGGACGGAAACGGAACGGAAACGTCAAGTTTGACAGTTGTCGTAAATGATGTCGATATGTCCAATTGGAACCAACTTGAATCTAACCAGTTTATTATCCGACAAGCAGATTTAGTTAGATTCGGCTATGCAACTGCAGTCGCCGTTCCGCTTCCGTTATCACTGCGTTTGAGCATTTACTGAAGACATAGTTGATGAAGAGATTCAATCAACGAAGATAGATGATGATATAATGATAACTCATGAAGTAACCGAGCTACAAACGATATTCAACTAGTTATACCTTTGCTCAAACATCCTTAATAAGACGTTTGCTGATGTGAACCATGGAAAGTTAACCAATTAGTTTTATTAAGTCGTAAATTTTCGACGAGTATGGATGCAATGTCGGTCTATGAGTACCATATTGGGTCTATACGTGGATGCAACTTCGTCTCATCATTAATGATTCTTATTCAGAAGAATCGTTGTGAAGTTTATTTTTATCATCTTTTTAAGCATTCAATTGGAAGCTAAATTAGCTTTACGGAGCACAAAATTTCACAAAACTAATTATAATAAAAATACTTTATACCACCTTAATGATTTCCACATATTATCAATCGTCCATTCCATTTCAAAACATTAAAATTCCTACTATAAAGATTTTGTTACTAAGGTTTTCATTTCATTCAAAATATTATCAATATAAACATTTTACTTTTTAATAACTACACTAGACCATAGTTGGGAACATAGAAAAAAATGTGTCCCTTAAAATGGGTCACCTATTTTCTTGTGAAATCATTATTCATATTTCTATGTGAATGGTTTGTTTGAAACGTGTTTTCTCTTCATCAAAAGGGTGTTCACAGTTAAATTGCATCACTTTAAACTCGTGCTTAAAAACAAGTCTCTCAACCGATTGTCATGAAATATTCAGAGAATAAAATACAATGTATAATCATGGTTTAGGTATTTTTATTTCACTGTATTTATTTACCAAATCCAAAAGCCCGAACTTTCTTCTTGATACCACGCATAAGACTTTGTACAACGCTTGAACTGACTTTTTTTTCCGCTTTCAACCATGACTTCAACATTTTTTGTTCTGCAGTGACGATGCTTACGAAGTTCGTGCTTCATAGCCCAATATTTTTCAATTAGCCACAACTCTGGAGAAGGGGGTTAGGGGGATTAGGATCCTTGGGCACGAAATTGACACCATTCGTCTTGTACCGCTCCAGAACATCCTTGAAGTAGTGACAAGAGGCTAGGTCCGGCCAAAAAAATGTAGGAACGTTGTGTGTTTTGAGAAACGGAAGCAGTCCTTTTTCCAGGCATTCATTCATGTATACTTGACCATTTACAGTTGAAGTTGTCACGAAAGGCTTGTTCCGTTTATCACACGAACAAATCTCCTGCCAAATCATGAATTTCTTGGGGAACTTTGACACTTGCTGTTTCCTGAGAGACTCTGGAACACCGAACTTGTCTTTCGCAATCACATACTGGTTGCCGGGAATTTGTTTAAAGTCCGCTTTTACGTGTGTTTTATCGTCCATGATGCAGAAGTTTGGTGTCGTCAACATGTGTGTGTACAGCTTACGCGTTTTAGCTGTCATGTTTTTCATTGCGGTTCGGAGCTTTCTGACCTTTGAATGAACGGAGCCCGGCCAGAGGACTGAAGCAGGCGTTAGTTCTTGAAGCCTGCTACTTTTGGTGTGGCGCTAGTGACGATTTGAACATTTTAAGCTCGGTTCACAATGGATTATAATTCCTTATAATATTTCTTCTATAAACCTACTAGTATCAGTAATGTAGATAAAACATTACTATAGCTGGCTGATAAACAATGAAAAAATACTATCGTTGTGATAATCACTGCACTAATTACAACACGGAAGACTTTATTCTCGAATCAAATTAACGAAAATTACGCCAACTTCCACCGCGTATATTGTGTTTGCTGCCTACAGCCTTCAAGAAAACCGAGCTGTCAAATTAGCACCACACGCAGCACCAAATTTTCGGCTTCACGATTGTTGTTCGTGGATGACAGTCCCCAAGTAGCACACTACGATCATAATTAGTTGTAGTAACTTGATTATGACTTAGTAAGTCATATTTATGTTATCTAAACTGAATTGCAACAAATGTGCTACTATGGTCGCTTCAGTCCTGTGAGCCCGGCTCGTTTCTTGACTTTCTGCACAAAACTTTTGGTCAAGGGCAGCTTTTTCGCGACATCCCGAACGGAACAGTTAAGTTTGCGTTTAAAGGCAGCAACCACTCGGTTGTGATCCTTCATACAGTACGGAACAACTTCTTCCGATCGACAGTTAAACGTTCCCCGAAACGTTTTATGACACGAGACACTGTAGACTGGTGAATTTTCAACATCTTTTCGATGGCTCGGTTCGAAAGAAGTGAGATGTCGAGGTGCGTGTACAAAATGTTCTCGCGCACTTGTTGTTCCTTCGACTCCACTTTCGACACATTTCACAATGAAACTCACGCAGTGTAAACAATACACACTGAGGTCATTTCACCCAAAATTTCGTTGAAATCAACCCAAAGGGCGAAATGTTACAGCTTATTGAAATTGATGCAATTTAACTGTGGACACCCTTTAATGCAAAAATGGTACCTGGCATCGAAGGCTCTCAATTAATAACTGTGGAAGTGCCTTTAGAACACTAAGTTGAAAACAAGCAATAAGTTAATTGCAAAAGCCATAAACTTGAAATGCTAAAAAAGAAGAAGAACTTTAACTACACGATTCTTAACGAACATGTACTTCTTTACCATCTTGATTCCATACCGATATCAAAATTGACACTTAGGATTGTCTTATAGTTCATTTCAGAGACTGAATATATGAAACATCTGGTGAAGAGTAAGAAGGGTTCAGTCTCACCATCGGTAGTTCAAAATATGCGGAAATTCAATCCGACGATTTGGCAAAGGTGTTAACCTAGGCTGGCAACACTTCCGTGGAGTAGAAGGTTACAGCTTTGTGCGTGACTTCGTCGTTGTCAGCTTCAATTGTTATTTAAATTTATAACGTAAAAGAGAAGTATTGTGAGTATGTAAAAAAATTATCAACAATGAAGTGTTTTGCAAAGTTTTGCGCTAATCGATCATCAAATTGCGTCAACATATGCTTTTTCCGATTTCTTAAGTATGCCGATTACCTAATAAAAATAGCTGAAATATTTTAACTCAATTGTAATACTTAGCAATCGGATCATTTCAGTAAACGATAAACATGCTCGTTTGGCTTAGATTTTGACAGTTCGCGCTGATCGATTGGCTCAAGATGGCCGCTTCCGCATATCTCTGTACTCTGAGGATTACTAATATAGGCTATCTTGATATTAACATCTATACATCCAGTTTTCACTGGAAATAATTTGCATGGCATTTGATATTAATATACTCTATATCACGTAATGTATGGTTGTAATTTGAACGGGGTTTAATGCCGTAGGGTAAAATTACTGTCTCTAACTATCTCTTCGAGAGGAAAAAAGAGACACCAAGAGACAGTGATTTGAATGTGTTGGTTGTGTTTCTGTTTTCGTTTTTTACAACATCTAGTGAGCGAATGCAAGGCATCAACTAAGTTTATGATGTCAACCATTAAGTATTTCCAATTATACGTGAAATTTGATAGTTGACATCCCGAGAATGAACGAATAACTTGATAACTGGCTTTGGGTTTAAGAGCGCTGCACAAGAGGTAAATACCTAAGGATAATAGATTATAAATTTTCCCACAATGTTATGCGAATACCAAATTCAGGTAAGACAGTTTCAGAATAGTACCTCTCAGAGTATAGGAATCCTTAAAAACAAGCTTTGTGTTGAGTGATATTTTGCTTGCAATTCTTAGGTATTTTGCTTAGGTATTTTACCTCTTATGCTGATTACCTGTCAAATGTTGAAATTACGGAAAACGACGCGTTGAAGCGATGCTACACGGGAAATAATGTATTCTTTTAAATGAGACAAACAGGTCATGATTTCATGAATATGTTGTGTTTTCGTGTCATGAATATACACCATGCACAACATTTATGATATCATGAACTATTTTACCGCCACCATGAAATCATGAATGAATTGGGTCAAAACTATGAGCTGAATTCCTGATACTGAAAACTTCATTCATGAATCTGGGAAATCTACTTTATCGACTCTTAATGTAAACGAAAAAATAAATCCACCGTTAGGATTTGAACCTAGTGGGGATGTGGAGAGCTGAAATAGCACTTGGTGGATGTACTTACTACGTCATACTTGATAAGACTCTTGACTAATACAGCTGATTACACAACTTTAGATTAGAAATTCGTTTCATGAAAACAGAAACGGCATAGCGCAACGTGGAACAAAGCAAAAAACACATGAGGAGGCCTGGGAAGATGTCAACTTGCTTTGGAAAGCGTTCAAAGAAGATACACTACCTGTTCAAAGGATTATACCAAATTGTTAACAAATGCTAATACCAGTATATAATGTTTTGATTACTGAATGTGTTATCATTGAGGCTGAATAAACAGCCAAAATAACAAAATAAATAACAAGAAAATACTCAACAAAATGAATAACAAAAAATACTTTGAATATCATAATGATAAAATTTTGATTTTGATAAATCCTGATTGAAAAAGTTTCAAATTTTCTTATCAGTTTTATGATAAAAAGCATGACTTTTTGTTCAAATATGCTGGTAATATTCAAAGTTTTGCATTCAACTAATATCGTTCGTAAAAAATGTTTGTTGAAAATGATAACATTTGTTATACGATAACAGCGATTTTCAAAACGATATCTGGGATCACAGGAATTGTAACTTATATGATACCAGCTTGTTATTTTCTTTTGATAGGGTAAGCTTGGCATCTATAGTAAAAGCAAAAGTGGCCGCATATGCTCCGATTGTACACGGTATTTAGCGACAAAAGTGCATTGTCACCGTAACAGCATCCACAAGGCAGATATTTCGTCTAAGAACATTAGATTTTAATATTCTGCAGCAGCGCCAGGAAGAAATTCTTTGTGAGGTCGACGTGAACGGATATACGGAAGTTCTTTGGATAGAATAACGTTTCGTCGAAATCATTGGACTTGACATCCAAGAAACGATTCCACGAGAACTTTCGCTGATGGACTTTAATAACTGCTATAATTCATTTGTTTGTATTTTCCTTACGTGGCGCAACGATTATGATGTATAAGGAAATGTTTGCTCATTACCATGAGGCCCCAAGAGTGGACAGTAATGTTTGCTAGAAATGAAAGATATGAAGAGAAAGTGTTGATAGTTCCGTCAGTGTACAGCAGGTTGTTAAAATTGAATAGAAGAGATGAAAATTGAGCGAAGGCTTGGATATAGTAGTGCTCGAACCAAGGACGCATCCTTTGCCTCACATCCCCAATGCGGGGTAGGTCGAGGCACTAATGAATCCGCCACCTATACAGGCAAAAAATCCACTTAACAGCCCATTATGAGACATCGGCTACTCACATCTGAAATCTTTGATAGAAAAATGTGGTGCATGTGGAAAATGTAAGCAAAACGTAATTATAAAGGTGATGTCCTTTTACTTGGATCATTTTCAATAACTTACAATCAAGAACAATGTTATTTGCCTTTCTCAGAAGATGCGACGTAAGATCCCACAGATTGGTATATTTAAAATAAAAATCGATTAATTATGGATAGAGTAATTAGCGTTTAACGTTAGACGTCTATCATTTTAATCTGATTTTATTTTTTCGTAAATGCACGCCAGTATCGTGCAAAGACGTAGTCTTACGTCAGAACGTCTGCGATTCTAATTTTTCCGGATTTTTTTCATGCTTAACCTCTAGCATATCGATAACCTGGATTTGAGTTTAACAAACAATTAATCAATGGAATTTATGAATAATGTAGTTCATAGGCAAACCATTATGTAACGTAAGAAGTAGCTGTAATATAACCAGTCTTGTCCTATTTGACCGACTGAGTCCTTTTGTCAAATATAGGCTTGTGATGTCGATGATATACCCAACGTTTCAGGATACTGCAAACTCAGCTCAGATAGACATAGCATAACACCCGCTGGATGGATGATCGACGTCACTAAGACGTTTATCTAAATATAATTCATACCACCGTTTGCACCGCCGTCGCTCGCCGTCACCACCGTCCATCAATAGTCTTCGCTCAATAAAACACCTTACCGAAGCACAAAACGTAAGACCACTTCAGGAACAGAAGAACAAAATAAATAAATCATTTCCTTTAGTTCTGAATTCCAACTTCTTTCAACTTTCTTTTTTTTTCGGTTTCATTCCCCGTCGGCAACAACATTACGTTCCTTTGCATCGACTATCTTCTGTTTTACGTCACATTCCACACCATTTCGAAGGCCTCTCACTCTCACTCTCTCTCTCCTTCCCAGTGTCTTGTCTGCTGAATCACAGGCAGTTTATCCAAAACTTCTCATCGGCATGGTTTATTCATGCTTTAAGAAGTGAATACCTACATAGCAGGCGAGTGCTCCGAAAAAAAAAAAAAAGAATTACGTATGAAAGGTACGTGTATCCCTTGACAATGACTACTCAAAAATTGAACGTTCGTCATAAGCGTGTAACCTTCTTCTGAGCGCGAGAACGAATGCAACGACGCAAGGACGCGCAATCCAAGTAGGCAAAAACTCAGACGGTGTGAAGTGAAACAGTATCGACCAATTTTCGAACGTGCTCGAGGGCCCGATTCAGCGCGCGTCGATACTTTTTCGCCATTCCGATCCACGTAGAAAAGTAATGGGATTTCAATCAAAACTGGAGCGACTATTTAAACCCGTTCCAATTCGCTTACTTGAGAATAAAAAAAAACACTGAAAAGATCTTCACGTGCACTTATCGAATATCGGTGTCGGTGTCGTTGAGACCGGAATGCCCTTGATCTCAACACACAACAAATCACCCCCGGGGAGCATGATGCAGAATGCTGTTACTCTAATAGTTCACAATTTTCTGGCCAACGTTAACGAGCGTATTTAGTATTTCAACGTGCCTCTTTCCGGTTTCCGCCGCCACCGACCGCCGCCCACCCACCATCTTTAAAATTTATAGAGTAGGTATTGATCCGGCGCGCTCGGAAACGACGATGGAGACGCCTGACTTTTCACCACTTACTTATGCACGGCGCGCACCATCAAGTGACTTCAACACTCTGGGAAATAGCAGTACCAACCTGCTGCTAGTTCATACTCGTACTTCTATATAAGCATGTCTACAAATATGTATGTTTGAGACTACAGATGATATTGCAAAATACCTAGTGGGGATGGGTTGAAATGGAAGGGGGGGTCGGTGGTTGGATGACTGTGCCGATGGACTGAGTGATGAACAGTTTCCGTGCTGCGAGAGGATGAATGGAAAGCACTGTATGACGATGCTCTATCGACGGGTAATTAATATAAGCAATCGGAAAATGTACGGAATGGAGGACTGTGATTTAATTACTGGAAAAGTGGGGATGCGTTTCTTGATTTCTTTTTATACTGCTTCCTGGGTGTTTTACGTACAGTCTGTTGTGCGTTACGTGATTTGAATTCGTTTCAAATGTATTGTATTTTCAGACATTTCCGAGGGAGTTTCAAATGTAATGTATTTTCCGACAGAGCTATCACAAATTTTGGCTTGTACCTATGTTTTTGGAACAATTTTCGAACTACAATGTTGATGCTATTCAGTTCGGCAAACAGGTGAACGCAGATTACGACCACTTCCCATAAATAGTGGGTACCGTACCTATTACCGGCTATATATGTAGATTCCATCCTCTTATGAGTATTTTCTCAGCATGGTGCACACATATGACGTTTTGACGTCTTTGTTTTCTATACTAGGGTACAATTTAAAAAAAATCGCCCGTCACGAAAAGTGGTCAGGTTTTGAGCGTTGATATAGCAGTCGTTTCTCAAGGAATTTTCAAAACTTTTGCATCCATCGATTGGAAATTTTATCAATATTAATTTAAAACATTGTTGATTTTCGACCAAATAGTATTGAAGAATCCATCAATGTTAAGCTTTGTCATAAAAAGTATAATAACCTAAAGGGTCCTATATCAAGCTGAACAATGCATTAGGTCCTAAGTAACATTAAGAGATTCTCTTCGTTGACTTTCTCTTTGGTTAATAGCTTGTCTATTAAACGATTTGCTGAGGTTTTCGGCGTATTGGATCCCTAATCACACTTTATACTACCGTACTGTATTTTGAAAATACTTGAACATGAGAGTCTCCCAATGTTACTTAGGACCTAATGCATTGTTTAGCTTGATGTGACCCCAGAAGGAATATAGCTGTATGAATATTGCATTTGGGGAGTATAATTCAAAAATTGAACGTGAAATTAAATGTTGTCCAAAAAACTTTTTTAATTAGGGTAAGGGGATGTAATGTTAGCCTAGCTCCTTCATTCGGCCTATGTACCAAATGTGTCATTAATTTAGCAATAATCAACAAAATCATGTTGCTATTAAGATGACCGATGTAATCCGAAGCAATTGAGACAATATTAATCAACTAATAGTTTTTCACTTTTGGGGCATCATTATTTCACTGGTTAAGCTGAACAGATGATCTACACGATCTTCAAATGATCTAAATTTGGCCTAGGTGAATCGATAAAGCAAGTAATGCAGTCTGGATGTGCAGAAAATAGTTACACGTTACAAACTAACTGTTCTTATAGCTAAAACAACAATTATTTTACAAGAAAATCATAGACCCAATGTTGGGGACATATTTTTTTGCATGTTCTTAACTAAGGCCTGTTGTATCAATAACGTAGTAAAAAGGTTGTTATTGGTAAAAATTCAAGTGGAAATGCATGTGTTTGCGGTTGCTTATATTCAAGTAGCTCATCTAAACACAAACCAAAGAAAATAAGTGAATTATAATGTTTTCATAATTGAATGGCTAGTAAATCATATATGAACATCACTTATGTGTTTCAAAGCAGTTTTACTTTAGTTTGATTTGTGAAATTTTGTAATAAGTAAAGCGAATACAGCTGGCAATGCCTTAATTCATAGAACAAGAAGAAAAAACCGTACAAAGACTGCATTTAGTAATAAATCCATCGAATGGGACGAAGTTGCATCCATGAATAGACCCAATTTGGTGCCTGTAGACCAACATTAAATCCATATCCCTTGAAAGTTTCTGACTTTATAAAAAGAGTTGTGTAAGTTTTCGTAATACATACTACTAAATGTCTTATCAAACTTATCTTAGCAAGTGTAGAACTAGTTGAATCTCGCCTTCAGCTTGAAAACTTTAAGAGTTATAATCAAAAATGTAATCGATGGTTGCATAATAGGCTGAGTCAAGGGACACATACCCTACATGAATACCAAATTAAAATCAGACAATCTTCCACCCTGTATGTATTTTGACAAATGTGAAAATAATACAGAAGAAGTATGCAATTTATTTGCCAAGTTTTTTCAAGAAACATACACAACATACTCAGAAGCAGATCGTGATCGGCAATACTTTGGGTTGTATCCAGAATGTTCCAGTGACATAAGCGTGAATCAAATCTATGTGCATGAAACCTTGGAAGGGTTGAAACGTTTAGATGCATCCGAAGGCTCTGATGGAGTTTTTCCTTTGTTAATGAAGATTTTACTTACTTACTTCTTCATTGTTTTGGCTTTTTAATATGTCACTGGAATGTGGAGACTTTCCAAAATTATGGATGAGCTCATTTTTGTGCCTATTTTTAAGTCTGGTTAAAAAATCTGATATTCGTAATTATCGGGGTATAGCCCTGATCTCTTGCATTCCAAAAATTTTTGAGGCAATTGTGAATGAAAAATTATTTAACCAAATCAAAAATAGAACAACTACTAATCAGCATGGATTTGTTAAAGGTTGTTCGACAACCACAAATTTACTAGAATTCGTTAATTATTCTCTGGAAGCAATGGATAACGGAAACCATGTAGAAGTTTTGTACACAGTGTTTAGTAAAGCATTTGACCGTGTCGATATACCTATGCTTATATTTAAACTGCAAATGGGAATTCAGCCCAAACTCCTCAAATGGCTTAATTCATACCTAACCAACCGTGATCATGTTGAAAGATTTAAAGGAAACCAATCAAGACCTATTCATGCTACTTCCGGAGTCTCAAATGGCTCTCATCTAGGACCTCTTTTATTTATTCTATTTGTAAATGACTTATCTTTTATTCTTAAGAAACTAACATTATTAATTTACGTTGACGACATGAAACTTTAAATCGTCTTTAAAGTAAAATCAAAAAAACACTATTACCAAATATACTTGTTGTTGTTGTTTTTTATTAATGACATTTTACATCCATCGGATGCATTCATTTCAGTTTCAGTTGTGAAAATGTAGAGTGTACAATATGAGGTGAGTGGTGTTGTTTATAATAAATATGAATTAATTTCACTTAGCTTTTTTCCCTTTGTTATGGCTTCTTGTTTCTTCTCCATCATCTCCTTCACCATCACGTTTTTCCTTGGCTTTCTTCTTTTCTTCTTCTTCCTTTTCTTCGTTTTTTCCTATTGAATATCTTCCTCTCCATCAGCTTTTTCTCAGTTATCTTCTACTGCGCCATCTTCATCTCCGGTATCTTCCTCTCCTCTGCACCATCTTCTTCTGCATCATCTTTATTTTCGTCCTGTTTTCCTTTGTTTTCTTTTTTCACTTTCACTTTTTTTAAACACTATTTTTTTTTTAAACTTTTTTGAGCGTATTAGTAGAACGATTGTGATTGGGAAACTAGGAGAATTTAAAATTTAACACTTCATTTGATCACTTTTTAAAAAAATAAAAAATTAAACCTTGAAACACTTTTTTAAATTTTCGCTAGTAATCGCGAGCAAATTCCATTTAATTCCACTATGAGCTTATCTTTTGACAGCTAGGCCTATTTCGTCTGCTACTTACAGACTTCTTCAGTGTCTAGTGCTCGACTTGAAACACTTTTTTTTTTTAATTTTCGCTAGTAATCTCGAGCAAATTCCTTTTAATTCCACTATGAGCTTATCTTTGTTTTCTTCCTTTTTATCATTCTTCGTTCCGTCATGCTCTTCTTTGTTTTCTTCCGTTTCGTTATCTTCCTCCTCATGATCTTCTTCTCAGTCATTTTGTTCTCAGTCATATTTCTCTCCAACACATTCTTCTCCAACATCTCCTTCACCATCACGTTTTTCCTTGGTTTTCTTCTTTTCTTCTTCTTTCTTTTCTTCGTTTTTTTCCTATTGAATATCTTCCTCTCCATCAAGTTTTTTTACAGTTATCTTCTTCCGCGCCATCTTCTTCTCCGGTATCTTCTTCTCCTCTGCACCATCTTCTTCTCCATCATCTTCATTTTCGTCCTGTTTTCCTTTGTTTTCTTCCTTTTTATCAGTCTTCGTTCCGTCATGCTCTTCTTTGGTTTCTTCCGTTTCGTTATCTTCCTCCCCATGATCTTCTTCTCAGTCATTTTGTTCTCAGTCATATTTCTCTCCAACACATCCTTCTCCGTCATGTATATTCTATTCCTTATCATCATCTTCATCTCCATTGTCTTCTTCTTTGTAATCTTCCTCTCCGCCTTCTTCTTGTCCGTCATGCTTTTCTCCATCTTCTTCCTCCTCATTATCATTTTCAACATTTTTTTTCCTCCATTGTGCTATTTCACGACTTCTTCCTCTCTATCATCTTCCTTTTTCATTTCTACTGATGTTTATTTTCATACACTTCTGTTTTTCTTCCTGTACTTCGGGTTCTTAAAATTTGCTTCTGTCTTCGTTTTTCATAGTTTCTGATAAATGTTGCAATCATGCAGATACTTCAGCAATCGCTTTTCGTTTTCATCGTCGTTGCATAACGCTGTGTAAAGGCTCGAGTTATCGATACCATATTTTGTCCTGGCCGCTATGGGAGAGTTATCAGATGTTAAGCTGATAAGAACAGATACTACACTTTGATCTTAGTCTTTAGGCCGAGAAGCGATGACCAACCAATTATACTGATATTGTAAGTAATGATGATGTAATGTCAAAGATAGTACTGTAAAAACAAACACTAGCCAAACGGCACACAGTGCTGCATGACTCAGATTAGCTCAGATTGGTAAAAAGTGCAAACCGGAAATGAAAAATACATTCAGTAATAAATTCCGAAATTTGTTGTTATGTTCTGCGTTCCCAAAAAGAATATAGCTGTAATTGAAAACTAGGAAAATTTAAATTGGTCACTTTTTCTAAAAAAATAAAAAAACTGAAATACCTTTAAAACTATCACAAGTAAACGTGAGCAAATTCCGTTAAATTCCAATACAAGCTTATCTTTTTGACAGATAAGCCCTTTTCGTCTGCGACTTACAGACTTCTTCAGTGTGGAGTGCTCGACTGAAAGAGAACATCGCAGTAGGCCAAGTATTTTTAGTAGATTTTTGTGTACCTAAAATGTGTGTGGTGTTTTTGTTCGTTCGTACCTGAGAGATGTTTCTGTTTTGTTTTTTTTTTTTTAATAATCATTTATTTGTACAGGCTCAATCGAATTAACTTTACAGAGCCAAATTTTCATACTTTTATACATCATTTATCTTAAAACTTAAGTTAGGAGGGAGGAGCCGATTACTCGCGGCCGTCTCGAGGTTAATAGGAATTACAAATTACGGATGGGAAGAGGGTGGGAATTTAAAGTATGGTTTACATAACATATTAAATTTAAATTCTAAATTATCTAATCACTTATAACTATACAATTTATGGTTTTCTTTGACTTGAACAATTTTTGAAAAAGAAAAAAAACACACACATACACATATAAAAAAAACTTAAAGTAAACATACAGGTTAAACTAACTACAATCTAAGGTTAATGTTAGTCAAAAACACATAAATGAGTTTCATGTATTCCAAATCACGTACAGCCAAAATATCTCGAATTGGCACATTGGGTTGTCTACCTCGAGCCCGAAGGGAATCATAAAGCCTCGATCTGAAACCACGATGCTCAGCACAAGACCAAATAACGTGATCTGCGTCCTGATAGCCTTGTCCACACTCACAGAGATTGCTGTCGCTCAGCCCAACCCGGTATAAATGAGCGTTCAAAGAATAATGATTGGACATGAGGCGAGACATGACACGAATGAAGTCTCGACCCACATCCATCCCGCTAAACCAAGATTTCTTCGACACCTTTGGGATGATAGAATGTTGCCATCGCCCCAAATCTCCTTTACTCCATTTATGCTGCCAGCTGACGAGTGACTGTTGACGAAAAATTGTAAAAATTCGTTGAAGGCGATTTGTCGATCATAAATATCGCCTTCCATAGCGCCCACCTTTGCAAGCGAGTCCGCTTTCTCATTGCCCGGAATTGAACAATGAGAAGGGACCCATACAAAGGTGATGATAAAATAACGCGAAGATAAAGCACTTAGAAGCTCCTGTATTTTCATGAGAAAATACGAGGAGTGCTTTACCGGCCTCAAGGAGCGAATAGCCTCTATAGAACTGAGACTATCCGTGAAAATGAAGTACTGATCCGGTGTTAACGAGGCAACAATTTCTAGCGTAAAGTGTATTGCCGCTAATTCAGCGACATATACGGAACAAGGAGCATGAAGTTTACGATTGGCGCTATAAATTTCATTAAATATTCAAAGCCTGCTGACTCCTCTATCAATGATCCGTCAGTGAAGAACGATTTAGTGGAATCAACTGGCCAAACTTTGCAGCAATATCACAGGAGCAATCATAGGACGATGATGCTCTGGGATTCCACGAAGCTCCTGCTTCATGGATAAATCAAAATGAACCGAATTGTCGAAATCGGAGAAGCAAACACGATTGGAAATGTTCGGCGAAGGGCTGACATCCTGTGTTATGTACAAATGGTACAAGGTCATGAAGCGGGTTTGAGGATTCAACTCAAGGAGCTTCTCAAAATGTTCGATTACCTGAGGGTTCATAACTTCACACCTGGTGAGGAGCCGGAGAGATAATTCTGAAAACCGATCCGAGAGTGGCAACATGCCAGCCAGCACTTCAAGACTCATGGTGTGAGTCGAGTGCATGCAACCTAACGCGATACGAAGACTACCGATACTGAATACGTTCCAGTTTAATGAAGTGCGACCGAGCCGCTGACTGAAAACAAAAACTACCGTATTCCATAACCGACAAAATCGTTGTCCGGTACAACGTTAGAAGATCTTGCGGATGTGCTCCCCACCAGGTCCCGGTAATTGTGCAGAGAAAGTTGATCCTTGGCTGGCACTTTCGCTTCACATACTCAATATGGGATCTCCAGGTGCACTAGAATCGAACCAGACCCCAAGATATTTAAATGACATGAGAATGAGTTATCGGCTTACCCCAAATTTGAAGCTTTGGTTGTGCTGGGTTATGCTTCCTAGAAAAACTACCAACTCAGTTTTCTCCGTAGAGAATTCGATACCTAGCTCTAGAGCCCAAGTAGACAAATTGTCTAAGGTATCCTGTAAGGGTCCTTGCAGATCGACCCCATTGGGTCCCGTGACAGACACTACGCCGTCATCTGCAAGTTGTCTCAACGTACAGTTGTCACCTTAGACAACCGTCAATGTCTTCGACATAAAATTATACAAAAGGGGGCTTAAACATGATCCCTGGGGGAGACCCATGTAAGCTAAATCGTGAAGCTGTAGAGGTTCCATGAGAAAAACTCATATAGTTTCTCTGACAGCAAATTGTACAAAAAATTATTCATTAATGGTGAAAAGCCACAAGCGTGGAGTTTATCTGAAAGAACTTCAACAGATACTGAATCAAAAGCCCCTTTATGTCCAAGACTACAGAAGCCATTTGCTCTTTTTAGCAAAAAGCTAACTGAATATCTGTGGAAAGCAACGCGAGACAGTCGTTCGTTCCTTACCCCTACGGAAACCATATTGAGTATCTGAAAGCAGGTTGTTCGTCTCAACCCATTTGTCCAGACGGAAAAGGATCATTTTTCTCCAACAACTTTCGAATACAAGATAACATCGCGATGGGTCGATATGAGTTGTGGTCGGACGCGGGCTTACCAGGTTTTTGAATGGCAATAACTCTCACCCGTCTCCAATCATCCGGTACAATGTTGAGTTCCAGAAACTGATTAAACAAGTTCAACATGCGCCTCTTCGCGACGTCTGGGAGGTTCTTAAGCAAGTTGAACTTGATCCTATCAGCCCCTGGAGCCGTATTGCCACACGAAAGGAGTGCGAGAGAGAACTCTACCATTGAAAAGGGTTGGCTAATCTCATCTATCGAATTCGTGTTTTCGCGAGGAATCATCTGTGCCGGCACAGAATCTGGACAAACTTTTCGCGCGAACTTTAGGATCCATTGGTCCGAGTACTCCTCGCTCTCGTTGTTGTTTCTGTTTTGTGAAAAGATAACCTTTTTTTTGTGGAATTAACGGAATTTGCTCGCGTTTACTAGTTATAGTTTAAAAAGTATTTCATTTTTTTTTATTTTATTAGAAAAAGTGAAGTTTTAATTTAAATTTTCATAGTTTTCCAATTACAATCGTTCTACTAATTCGCCCTCAAAAGTGTTTTTTAAAACAAGCGAAATATAGCTGTATAAAATCATAGACTCAGTCAAAGTGTACACTGTCTTCGACAAATTCGTTCTACATCAATTCTGCAATCTGGAAAGTACAGAAAACATATGAGTTTAGGGCATAATTGACGACCTTGAACTTTTTGAATATGAAGAAGTTCAGGAAGACAAAATAAATGTCTTATTAATAGTATAAAGCTTTGTTTTAGAATATGGTACATATGCATGCGTATTATTTAACACTCTTTGTTGAACGTTAAATGTTTTCGTATCTTTCTGGGATGTTCTTGGTTATCCAAAGTGTACTTGAGTTCAGAACTGCAGATCTACATTTGAAGCACTAGCTTTTATGACTGTATAAGGTTTCGATATGTATCCAAACATCCGGGTCCTCCCTTAGCTAAGTCGGTAAAGACACGGCTACAAAGCAACACCATGCTGGAGGTGGCTGGGTTCGATTCCCGGTCAAGTCTAGGAATTTTTCGTTAAGGAACTCCCTGGGCGCTTACCACACAATCATCTGATGCAAAAATGGTACCTGGCATCGAAAGCTCTTAATTAATAACTGTGGAGGTGCATTGAGAATACTAAGTTGAGAGCAAGCAATAAGTTTGAAACGCTAAAGAAGAAACATATTGAATGAACCTTTTGGAAGGTCAATAGTCATTATTTGATAAATTTGTGATGTTCTAGGTCATCTAAACTGTCCTTAAGTTCAGAACTTAAAATCTACAGTAGTAACTGTAGCTTTTTGGGCTCTAAAAAGTTACGCTACGTATGCAACCATATTCAGTGAATATTTCGAACGTAAAAAACACATTATGAGATAAACTCGGATGATATAGGTTATCCAAACTTGAGTCCCTGAGTTCAGAACATAAGACATACAGTTGTAACAGTAAGTTTTTGGAGTATGCAAAGGGCAATGTGTATTTAACAATATCAATTGAATAATGTGGAAGGTCAACAGACACAATGCGACAATCTTGGGATATTCTAGGTCATTCAAACTGTCCTTGAGTTCCGAACATAAGATCTACAGTTGTAACAGTAGTTTTTTGGGCTACATAAAGTTGCTATATGTATTCAATCATATTAAATGAATCTTTTAGGAAGTTCACAATCCTTATTTTATAACATTGTGATCCTCTAGGAAATCCAAACCAACCTAGAGCTTACAACTTGAAATCTGCTGTGGTAACATTAGCTTTTTAGGCTGTACAAAGTAACGTCACATATTCCAACATATTCCAGCCTGTTCAGTGAATATTTTTGAACGTAAAAAAACATAAAAAGACAATGTTGAGATGGTCTAGATCATCCAAATTGTCCTGGGGTTCAGAACTTAAGATTTCTAACAAAACCTTTCTGGGCTATGCAAAGCTATGATGTGTATTGAAACATATTCATTGAATATCTTGGAAGAACAACAATATGAGATAATCTTCGAATGTTCTAGGTTATCCAAACAATCCTGGAGTTCAAAATTTAAAATCTACAGCTGAAACTATAGCTTTCTGGGCTAAACAAAGTAACAATATGTATTTGACCAAATTAAGTAAGTCTTTTGCGAGGTCAGCAGATATAATGAGATATCTTGGGATATTCAAGGTCATCAGAAGTTTGAATCTATAGTCGTAACAGTAGGTTAATATTCTGCAAAGGGTGACGATATGTATTTAAGCACATTCAGTGAATCTTGTGTAAGGTCACCAGTCGTTATCAGAGTATCTTGGAATGTTCTAGTTAATAAAAACTGACCTTGAGTTCATAACTTTAGATGTACAGAGGTAGCCGTAGTCTTTTGAGCCTTACAAAGCTACGATAAATTTTCAAACATATTCAATGAATACTGTGAATCGTCCATAGACATCATAGGATAAACTTGAGTTTTAGGTTAATCAAACTGTCCTTCAAAACTTAAGGTCTACAATTGTAACAGTAGTTTCATGGTTTATACAAAGTTAAGTTAGTTTGTTTGGCACAGAATATCCCAAGATTATCGCATAATGTCTGTTGAGCTTCCAGGACATTCATTGAATATGTTTGAATACATATCATAACATTCTATAACGGATAAAGCTACTGTTACAACCGTAGATCTTAGGTTCTAAACTCCAGAACAGTTTGAACGACCCAGCACGTCTTAAATCAATCGAAATACACCGAGTTGTTTGTATTATAACGCCTGGAAATAATAAGACCTGAAAGGGTTAATTCAAAAATTATTGCATTGTACAATCCAAATGGCTTAAATTTAGTTGCGAAGTCCTACGACATAATTTCGAACAACTCAATGGAGCTGTACCTTTTAGTTTTTGTGTGTTTTGTTTGTTTACATTTATTTGATCCTTACTCCTCTATCTTAAACAATCGGCAAGAATATCCATAACTGCTTGAAAGTGTTTTCACAACTCACCAAAATTTTCAAATGATTGTAACTATACTGTCCGCAAGCTTTGTTTTATTCGGCAATCGTTTTACTTAGACTAGTTTATAAAAAACAACAGCATTTTAGAATGCATATGGTTTATTTAAATCAAAATTTGGCATAACGGAACGCCACAATTTTTGAAGCGTGTTCCGAGAAGACGAAAATGTTAATGTATAAGACGCAAATGTTAATTTATAAAGCTCCACCGAAAGCATCACCATGAGGCCCCAAGAGTGGACAGTAGTGTTTCCTAGAAACGAAAGATCTGAAGAGAAAGTTTTGGTAGCACCGTCAGTGTACGGCAAATTGTGAAAATTGAGCGAAGGACTTGGATATAGCAGTACTCGAACCAAGCACGCATGCTTTTGCCTTACATTCCACTGCGGGGAAAAATTTGAGTAAAATCAGACGTTGTGTACAAAAATAAACCCAAAAGGAGAGAATTTCTCTCCCATGACGGCAACAAAACGGAGTGTGTACAAACAACCGCTAGAACTATCACAAGCAATTGGTAGTACGTAAGCACGATCAGGTCCTATCTAGGGATAGGACCCAGCAAACACAAAATCGCATATGATAGCGGATATAAGTACAAAGTGGAGGCGATATACGCAGAACATAACAACATTTGACTTCATCATTACGGGAACCATCTATTAAGAGATCTACGTCCAGTGCCTGGAAAAGCGGCTGCTACCATTCCTAACGCAACATAATAGACGTGTGCTGTTCTGGTTGGACTTAGCGAGCTGCTACTATGGGAAAAAGGCAATCGAATGGTACGATGCGAACAAAGTGGTTGTGGTACCCAAGAACACAACCCTACCAACAGCCCAGAACTCCGTCCTGTTGAACGGTATTGAGCCTTGGTCAAACGGAATCTAAAAAAAACTAATTAATCCATGATGTAGAAGGAGATGTTCACTCATCACCATGAGGCACCAAGAGTGGACAGTAATGTTTGCTAGAATGAAAGATATGAAGAGAAAGTGTTGAAAGTTTCTTCAGTGTACGGTAGGTTGGAAATAGAATAGAAGTAATGAAAATTCAGCGAAAGGGCATTGGTAAAGTAGTACTCAAACCAAGGACGTTACCTTTGCCTAACATCCCACTGCGGGGTAGGTCGAGGCACGGACGATTCCGCAACCTCAACAGGCAAAAGTAACGTGTTGATACGCGCTCATGTACTACTGATAGCTGTGTGATAGTTTCTAACGGTAGTTTGTATGCACTCTGATATAATGCACACATGGGAGAGGAACTCTCTCCTTTTTGGGTTCGTTTTGATTCGCAACGTCTAAGATCACCTGGGTTTTTAATTATATTTTTATAACATTTAGTTAACATTGTCAATTTTTAAATACTTTTGTACGGCTCTGAACTTAAAGATCCTTCTCTCTCTTTTCTTACAGGTAATCATCATATATACCAATATATAGGCGTTTTTTGACTACAATTTGCAAACTCCACCAGTATCTTGTGCTTATTAAACTGATTGACAGATTTTTTTGTAGTATTCTAGTCTGTTTACTTAGCGAAAACATATATGAATATCGCATCAAAGTAGAGGTACGTCAACCATGTCAAAAATAAGCTGTACTTTGTTTCAATGTTGTTCAAAAGCGTATATACACGAAATAGACGAAAAAATATATCGTTATGATATTACCTATCATTTGTCTTCGAGGATCAACTAATAGAATAAAACTTTATTGACAGGAATAAAACAAATCAGAATATGTGCAAGTCATTAACACACTGATAAACCAACAGCACAGAAATCTTAAATTCACAGAGTTAGCACAAGGCTGTGGCTTGGGAAGAGTTCACTGTGAAGAGTTAACCGTAGGAGCCGTGTGCAGCAAAGACTCTGCCCCTCACTACCAGTATTGCCAAGGAAACCGGAAGCTGATGCTCCGCTTCAGGCCCTAGGCTATTTGCTTCCCATTCGCAGTAGGCAATGGCTCCAGAAACGAACGAGGGACTAAATCATTTGGAATGGTTTTGTAAATGTGAGTGTGTGTGTGAACGAAACCACACCATGGAAACATAAATGGATCAACTGTGATTTTTCACTCGAACAAAAACCTCTTTCACACAGGATGATTACACTTTCATAGCTCAATATGTTTTTGCAAAAGGAGTGAGGGTAAGGTGGAAAAAAAACACCGTAGGCAACGTCCTGCCTACCGTCTTGACGTCAGTATCTTGTTGACGCGCAAATAGCTCGGCTGGATCGATTGAATGAAGCTATTATCTTCGTGCACAGCAATTTTCGTGTCACTAAAACTTGATCGTTGATCAACAGGTTTCAGTTTCCAAATTAATTAAATTTAAGCCTACGTCTAGCAAAATATTTACCAACCCAATCTTCCAAGAAGCAACCGGTGAGTCGGTACCGTACTTTGGGTTCACAAGGATATTGATTCTCCCAAACACAACTCATTTGAATTTCAAACGACATGCAACACATTGCAACTTATCTCAGATAGATCTAGAAGGTGTCATTCATGTGCAGTTTTTACCGAACAGTTTCACCTCGACCACTGCACAAAAAAAGCGCTATTTTTAATACCTATTTGCCTGGATGTGTTTCCCATCTCAACCTCAACCCTCGTTCCTCTAGCAAACTGATAGAAAGCTAGTTGGCACAAAACGCTACTGTATGGCATCATATACCAAAGCAATACCACCTCCACTTCCACTAGTGCAAACAACGACGAATAAGAAAAACAGCAAGAACAAAAACGAGTGCCAACAGAGTTCGGCTCGTCTTTTTTTGCATACAATCAGGCGCGGCACCTGCAGCGGAATAAGGGAACTGGCAGTGAATGACGTACCTTCGTCCCACCTGACCACCCACAGGCCTTGACAGTGTCACATATCTGGGTAGGAGGCATTATCGCCTTCCTGCATGGCCTGTTTCAATTGACCGCATAATGGGAAAACTATCACGTAGCTCCGTATGCTCCGTTGCTATGGCAATTTCAACGACGAATGGCAACTAATAAAACCCGGTGCACGGCAAAAACAGGAAGAAAGTTATTACTTCGAAGCTTTGTTTGCGTAGACTAATGTGCTTTTATCAGTTCGGGAGAAGTCAAAAGTTGGCCTTTTTCGAATGGGCGGAATTGATTTCCCCGTTTTGTGGAAGTTTGTGGAGGAAATGTTCTTTCTTTTTAAAATTGTATGCCTTGCCTAACTTCTTTTGCTTCGTAAAAGCTTTCAGTCCATAGGGAAAACGAGACTCATTTCCTGGTGAAGGCGTGCGTCTTCAGAGGAAAAGCTGTACGAGAGAGAATTGGGAAGGATAAGTTATTTCCATTGAAGTGACAAATCGATTCTGAAAGCCCTGGAGGAATCGTAGATTTTTATTGAATTTTTTTTTTCGAAATTGGAGTAAATGCTTTGATATCTGGGTTCGATTGACTTGATGGGACATCCTCTTGAAATTTCACTAGAGCTTATAAAGGATGTTACCATCGAAATTCAGTCAAACGTTAATACGTGTCAATTAAATAAACTTTTTATTTAAAAAAATCAAATAACTTTTGTTTGAGATCAATACACTGAAAAAAAACATTAAAGTTTCTGGTTGACCGATTCCTAATTTTAAGGACATTCCTTTAACTCGTGCCGTCAGCCAACCCCTTTATTTCATCGCCGCAGACGACTAGTTTGCTTCGTTCTTTGAACAGTTTATTTCGTCTTTCCTGGTTCAGTTTGAAGATAATTGTGTGATAACCGAATAGCAGTTGTCAAAATCATTATAGAAGCAAAAATCAGACACAAACACCAAAAAAAGGAGTTTAAGTTGTTTTAGTGCACGATTAAAATAAATGCCTTTGATAAAATTCGACCAAATTTTGTTCGATACACCCTTTAATATTTTCCTGGGTCGACCATAAATTGGCTAGGTTACGGATTTAACCTACTGGCCCAGCTTCAGGTATGGAGATATTAATTAACAACCACGACGGAAAAAGGTTTCACCTAGCCTAGGAATAGTGGACATTTATAATTTTCTCCTGCCACAGAAATCTTCGAAGCAGTATATCATTGTTATTTGCACTTCGTGGGTGTTTCAGAGATCAGGATGTATTTGTTTGTTTTGTATTTACGTGACATTCAGCATGAGTTCGTCTCGCCAGGAAAACGACCTAGTCCCGAATCCATCAGCACACGGGCTTGGACCATCGGTTTTACTTCCTTTCCGAAGGAAGACGTGATCAATGATGTATTTCGGAAATAACTGTATGCCACTCCGGAAGTAATTATTCATTGCAGAGGAAATTTGATAACTTTCTTGTGGGTTTCCGGAAACGAGAACACGAGCCATGAGATCCAAAGAAAAATAATATGCCCTCTTCCGGAATGTCTATTAAGATCCAAAAACAATAACCTGTTGTAGTCAGAATTCGAACAACATTTCCAGGGATTTTGAAATCTATTCCGAAGGCATCAGGAACTAGAGCCTCACCGGGTTACATAGAAACTTCTTGCAGAGTAATTAAAAACTAGAAGGTACATCGCAATGGCCTTTGTGCTGAGCTGACCGGCTTGACGTGCCGCAAGGACTCAGTAAGGATTCTTTGTCAAGACCCAATGCTAAGAGTCAGTTGGTGATTTTTTATTATTATCGTACAGATTGGGTCGGAGGGTCTCAGATTGTTACGAAACTTTGTCCATGCGTAGGATGGGTTCATGGATTTATGAACAAAACACAATATTAAAAAATCAGGGTGGCCAGTTTTCCTGACAAACGCCTGTTGAAGTTTTCCGACTTTCCCGAACATTACTGACTTTGAAAATTCATAACTCAAGAACGATTCATCGTGCTTTTTTTCATTTTTTTTCATACAAATATCTGTACGTAAAGATTACATATTTTTGAGATAAACCAAGATTTTTAAGATTTTTAGCAATTGCTAGTCCACTCAAATATCTCAAATATAAAGTCTGAGCTCAGTTTGGGAACCAACTTTTCACCAATTCTACTTTCAGTGTGCTGTTTTGGGCCCATGAAGCAAAATAAAACTATAGACACTGACACTGACACGAACGTGTAAGAGATTTCGTAGATTTCTCTTTCAGAGATAAAGAGTAATGCACAGTGCTCTACTCTGTGCTTTGGCTCATGCTTTGGTAAATGGCAGCAAAATGAAAAATTTTGATTCTAGTAACACTAAGGCATTGTAGAGGGAAAATTTTATTAAAATCCTTATCCACAAACTAGTTGGGCCTGCTGCGGTGTCTGCTTTTTGCACTTGTGTTTGCACATAGACGACAAGGGAGAGTGCAATCGTTAACGCCTAAAGAGACGAGAGCACATTCGAAATGAGATGTGCGGCTTTGAGAGCACGGTAAAACAGCGTGCAAGGGAGTACAGACTGCACTTTCACGTCTCTTTGTGTGCTTTAATGTGCTTTAAAGCAATTTGAGTCGCATCTTATCCCTGGATGACAGTCTGAAAGAATTTCTCAAGGATTCTCAGACATTCCTTGAGTTTCTCAAAACTTTTTTGTGATGAAATTTTTGGAATAATCGCTGATCTTCAATCAATCGATCCAAAGAATTCCAGATGATACAAAGCATCTTGGAATTGGAGCCTTTGAAAGTTCCAGGGCGGCCACAGGCTCGGGAAAATTGGGAAATGCGGGAAAAATGCGGGCAAAATGCGGGAAAAATTCGGGAATTTCACAATACATCGGGAATTTTTGTCTACACCTTTTAAATTCATAAGATGAGTAGCGTTTTTGTCATCTACTCGGTCCAACGATCTAACGTAATGAAACAGTGTTTTTCTGAAAATCCAGCATTGCTGAGGAGATAGCTCAGTGTTCTATGCATGGCCAGTTGTCAAATGGAAGGCGTTCAAAAAGTTTAGGAGGAAATCAGGGATCTGCGAGCCAGCCGTGGCTTTGAAGTTCTGAACAACGTTAGCTGTGGCTCAACTTAAAGTCTGTGGCCACCTTAAAGTCAACCGACTTTCAAACGGAGCATTTTGTCGGTTTTCCGATTAAAATTGTTCGTTGTTGTCGATGATGCGGCAGACGATAAGATGCTGGTTCCAAAGCTGAATTTTGTGATCAAGTCTGCAGCATTGCTCGAGACGTTTTTCAGGGAATACCTGATCTAATTTCCTATAGCTCCGTTTCTTTTCGACGCTTTGATGGGACTCCTTATCACATCTCGGCTGACGAACATCTTCTTCATCTTCTTGCTGTAAACTCTATACGCCTTCTAACCTTCGCTGTGGCGTACGAAAATGCACGCTTGGCTCCAAATATTCGTAAGTGCGACACATCCGGCCGCTCTTTGGAGAACTTCTCCTCGGGGGTCACCGACAGTCCCGTTGTCGACGATCGGTTGACAACGTGGGATGCGACTGCAACTGCTTCTGCCCAAAAACGGTTGTCCAGGTTAGCATTGAACAGCATGCTCTTCGCTCTTTCGGTCAACGTTCGATTCATCCTTTCGGCCAATCCATTTTGCTCTGGATTGTAAGGAGCATACGACTCGTGCTGAATTCCCTCCTTCCGCAAGAAGTTTCGGAAATTTTGATTCACATACTCTATTCCATTGTCGGTGCGGATTCGCTTGAACTTCTCACCAGCCTGCTTTTCCGCAAAGGCCTCGGTTTTTCTACATGCATCGTCGATGAAGGGCTGCTCAAGTCCGAGTGAATAAGCTCTAGCACGCGTTCCTCTCGGTGCCCTTTCGACTTAAACGGTTGACGGGAATGCTTACCTTCAATGCACGGTATGTAGAGGCCGCCAACTGCAGGGCCATTCTCCACTACCACATCGTCCGGGTTGACAACTTTGCACTCCTCCTTGGAGAACATCACACGAAATCCCTTCTATCATACCTTGCTCACCGAGAGTAAACAAATCACCAGATCAGGGATCCACGGTACATTGCTCATCTAGTGGTCTCAGGTCACATCGCTGCACTCAGTCTCCAGCTTCACCGATCCTTTCGCTACGGCGGCCACCTCAGCGTTGTTGGTCACCTTTATCCGCGATGACACATCCTGTGGATTCTCGAGCACGTTCTTGTTCCCGCACAAGTGAGTAGTTGCGTCAGAATCGAAGAACCAATCGCTATCGCTTCGTTTGGTTGACTGCACCGCGTGGGCGGCGAAGAAAGCTGCATTTCCTATCGGGGTACTTCGCTGATTCTTCACTCGCCACTCGCTTCCGTCTGACATTCTGATGCAAAGTGGCCAAGCTTGCTGAAGAATGCACCCTCGCTTTCGGACGATTTCAAACCACCCTTCACCTTGACTTCCTGCATGATCTTCGCCTTGACTATGTCTGCCGTCAAAGCCACTTGGATGAGTTCCAAGCCCATGATCATCGGATCGTACTTCTTTGGCAGACCTTTCAGCAGCAAACTGCGTATCCAATTATCGTCCACCTTGAAGCCGCCCTCGATCAGCTGGTTGCAGGTAAGCATAATCTCATTCACGTACTCCTGGGGTAATTGGCCAATGACGTCGTCGTCCCTCTTGGCCCCGATCAATCGGATGCCTGTCAGCCTCCGAAGAAGTCCAATCTTCTGGGTAGAGCCACTGTCTTCGAACCTGTACCGCAAGTTGTCCCATGCATCTTTTGCGGTTTTCGCATTCTGCACCAAGCCGTAGATGCTCCGATCGATGTTGAGACAGATTGTTACCAGAGATTGTTCCGACTATTCTTTGCTTACTTCCGGATCCCTTTCATTACGGTCCATCACGACACACCTGGTCCACTCCTTGATGAGTACCATCTTGGTGGAAAACGCCCAGAAGTTGTAATTTTCCGATCCACGAAATACTTCTCTCACCTGCAATGACACCATACCTCCAGTAGTCCCGTTCCGCCAGCTTGCGTTCCAGAACTTCTTCCATCTCCATCGTTCGGATTCGTCATTTTATTTCCAGCAATATTTTTAGTCTTGACAGTGTAAAAAAAAATCCTTCAAACAGAGCCGTTGCTATGGCAGCTGTCTGGGCTCATAACCTGTCTAAAGTAGGTCTTACTCGGATGACGTGTGGGCAACAAATGACCAAACGTATATTTGAAATAATTCATGGCTTACTACTATGTACAATAATAATTCAACGATTTCTTAGTTTCCAACAATATTCAATAAATGAAAAGTGTCTGGTTGTGAACCAAACTTTAAAGAGTTTGGTAGCTCCGAGAATTGGCTACGAACTGTCAACGACGTTGAAATCATAAAGTCCTTTAGACAATATGCACGCAACGCACGTGCATCATTTTGTATTTGGAAAACATCGAATGCTTAACTATTTTTCGTCGATGTTTATGCTTCTATAAACTTGACTTATATTGAGCGATCTTTGTTCTCGTTTGCAAAATAAGAGATCAAAGCAGGTTACGCAGCAATGAAGAAAGCTGATTTGCGGCTGCTACCGTCATTTTGCCTAAATGAAACAAGCCAGAGTTTCAGATTCAACAATTTCCTCAGAAACTTCACACATATCGTTTAATCAAATTTATATTAAACGCGAAAATTTCCAAGTCGGGAAAATTAGGCAAAAATGCGGGAAAAATTCGGGAAAAATGCGGGAATTTTTAAATTAAGATTATGTGGGCATCCTACAAGTTCTGCAGTTTTCTGAAAGTTTTCGGAGCTCGTGTTGTTTTTCTCCAGCCACTTCCTCACTTATTAAGCATGAACAAATCAATTTCGCGCCAAATTCCGCGTGAATCCGGTTATTTTAAGTGTAAAGGTAAATGCGCAAACGAATTTACTCAAGAATCACGAAGATTGAACAATTAAACGCTGGGTTTTGGTGTTAAAAATTAATTGTCTCGTAATACGGGTTTATTCGAGGGACAATCTGTTGACCCTACAAGACAAGGGTGGTTAGTGATCCATTTTAGTGATAACATGGTATTGAGCATGAAAAATCACGAAGGTTTAGCCGTCGACCTAATAGTTTTGCTATGAAATTTAATTTGTTTTATAATAATATATCTCTGAAAGGGCCACCGATGACCAGGCTGCTCAATTGTATTGCCGACCTAAAATAAGCATGAAACACCACGAAGACTGAGCAGTGGAAATCATGGGAAATTTGGGTACAAACATTTAAAGGCTTATGCTGAATCATTTTTGCGAGAGACACCCTAACAGCGCAGCACTGATGATGATTACAATGACTGAAACAAAACACATACATATAGACCAACAACATAGTAGTAGTTGCCAGTGTGTGAGTGTGCTTTGCTGTTGAGCAAGGCTTCATAGACCTTTCGATCGTTGGTTCGTCCTCTTTCGGCATCCAGCACTCATCGAGGTAAGACGTGGTGTCCGGCACAGCCAGTTGGGTGATTACTCTACAAAATGGCGCGGAAGCGCGTTTCCCATAATTTTTGTCAGCAATCATTACCTCAACATTTAGAATTGTTATAACTTGGAGTCTGTACTGGATATTTAAAATTTAATCACATCAGTTTGTATGCTTACTTGCTGTGAGCAATCTGATAGAGTTCGATTCGATGCTCATTCACTAACAATCGAGATTTATCAATTTGAACTAGCAAGGTGAGTTTGCGAGAGCGTGATAAAAGATAGGAAAAAATACAAAGAGCAGCGATTAACCTTAATAATCCACATTACGGGTTCTCCGGACGTTCTGAGGGCCACCCATGACCAGGGTGGCCAATGGTTTATTTTCGACCTGAAACAAACTTGGGCAAGAAAAATCACGAAAATTATGCCGTCGAAATCATGATTTTGGTGCAAAAATTGAATAGTTCCCATTACGGGTTTCTCCGGAGGACATTTCGAGGGCCAGAGATGACCAGGGTGGTCAATGGTTTATTTCCTACAATAAAATCTTGACCATGAAAAATCACAAAGCTTGAGCCGTCGAAAACCTACCACATAACCCGAAAATTCAAATGTAATCATCTGTAATCACAATAACCTTTGTAATCACTGTGTAATCAAATAATCACGCAAGTAATCATAAATGATAATCAAATAATCATGAGTTATCATGAGTAATCAAAAATAATCATGAGTAACCATAAGTAATCATCAGTAATCACAATAATCTTTGTAATCACTGAGTAATTAAATAATCACGCAATTAATCATAAGTAATCATCAAGCAATCATGAGTAATCATGAGTAATCACGAATAATCATGAATAATCATAAATTAAATAATCATCAGAAATCACAATGATCTTTTTAATCACTGAGTAATCAGAGTAACTTTGGGGGAAGTGACAAGTAATCAATGCTGTTGGGAATCCCTTGATATATAGTGTCTGAAGCTTGGTCTGAAGTAGTGTACTGTACAGCGCGTCGGATGCGCTATATAGCGCATTACTTCTGACTTTATATATAACTTATAGAACAAGTGTAAAATCGAAAGTTATTTAATTCAGTTTCCAACTGAAAACTGGATTGATTACCATTGATTATTTATGATAACTTAAGATAACTTATGATTACTTATGATTACTCCTGATTAATTATCAAAGAATAATTTAGTTAAATTATGATTAGCTAAGATTACTAATGATTACACAGGATGACTTATAATTACTTATGATTACTCCTGATTTTTGTGATAACCTACGATTATATGACTACTTTGCAGGAATAAAAGTTGTCACTTCAAAACTTGTTGAAAACCCCTTGATCCGGAATTACTGAACATGTGCAATCAACTGTCTCGTTGATGGTTCTCCTTGCACTTTTTCGTGAAGATGATTAACCAATACACCTAACGGGTTTAGAATTTAGGCTTTGAGAAACATCGTCGTTAAAAATCGGAATTATATATCGGAGTGGCTGCAGGAGAAATGCTTGAATCCGAAACTCTCGATGATACTGTCGTAACGGAAACGAGGTTTCCAGCTTTAGTCACATTGACACGAAACCGACACGATACTGCTCATTCCTGCTGCCACAACTGCTGCTTCTGGTTCGTCCGTTACGTCATATGACTCGTCCGTTGCGTCCAAAATCCGTCACAAGAATGTCTCAACGAGCGCAAGCAGATTTTGTTTGTTTACACTGCGTTGCTAGAGCAACCAATGGGAGAGAGCTTCTTGCGCATGCTTTTATTTATGAGTTCTATCACGCTCGCCTATTTTTACTCAAATGATATGTAGAATTAACAATAATTTCGCCATTCTCGAACCGTAATGCTAGCTAACATTTTAATTTTTATTGCTCCATACCAACTCTATCTACCACAGATGCCAGGAAGGAGACTTTTTACTCGACCAGCTATACCGAGGTGATTAAACAGATCATTAAGCGCTTTGATCGGAACGATCTAGTTCTGACTACTGCATCGAGCGTTGACCCTAAGAAGCTGCATATTCTGCAGGAGTTCAATTTGATTATAAAACAATATCTGAACTTCTTTGCAGGAACAGGGCTTGGAAAATGATTTTCGGCGACCTCAGGCAGGATTTTCTGAACCTTTCCAGGATTACATGTACATGTTCAGCCAGGCGATCGATCTCAAGTATTCTGGTTCTAGGAGAACAGTTCAGAATGATCTGAAGGATTTTATTCTGAACTACCTGCAGTTTCTGATGGTAGAAATTGGCGCTACTCTCCCAGATTGGCAAACCGTGAAGAATGATTTGTTTATGCACCGTAAGCTTGTTCTTGGTCGATAAAGTGGACTTTCTGTTGATTACTGGGTACAGAGATCTTAACAAACTACTACATTTATTTGATGTTTTGTCAACATGCGATCTGAACAACAACCTGCTTTCAAGGGTGAGACCAAGGTAGACGGGTTCCCCGGACCAATCGATCGGTGTGTTACAGAGGTGGACTTTGACATTTCCTGGCGAAATGAGTCGAGGTGACTTGGAGTGCGGAGCAGAATCATCTCTGTTTTAGCTGCATTGATACAGATCTTCCAGATGTTGAATTAATGGGACAGAACATTAAGGCCCACCTGAAGTATTCCAGTAAGAGCACGTATCACTCAACCCTTGTAGATGATGGAAGTGTGATCCGCAAACATCGACAAAATTCCACCACCCGATAGGGGAGGAATATCTGACGTGAAGATGTTGAAAGGGATAAGGTCTAGGAGTCTACCCTGGGGAGCACCAGCATCAACGTTAAACGTTTCAAAATGGCAATTGTTCAGGAACACCTGTAATGATCTGTCCAACAGATGATTTTTAATGATCTTAACAAGATAGATCGGGAAGTTGTATCGATGCAGCTTAAACATCAGACCATCGTGCCAGACATTGTCGAACGCCTTTTCGACATCCAAAAATGCCATGGCAGATGTCGTTCCAACGGACCAGTTCCGTTTGGGAATGTTAGTTACTCGTGTCAGTTGGTGAATTTGATCCTTCCTGAACCAAAATTGTTCCTAAAGGAAGATGTTATTCTAGTTTGCGAACTCCAGTAAACGGCTGAGGAACAGCTTTTCGAACAGCTTTGAGATGGAGGACAAAAGGCTGATGGGGCGATAGCTTTTATCGCTGGTAGGATCTTTACCAGGCTTGCGTATTGGGATTACTTTGGCTATTTTCCAGCAGGATGGAAAGTAGCCATGCTCCCAACATCTGTTAAAGGCCACTGCAAGGTGTCGGAAGACATCCCAAGTAACATTGCCAAAACCATCCAGCTTTATTAAGTTTTACTAAGGTTTTATGAAAGCCACTAGAAATCAATTCGGTTTTATTATAGCAGCAAAAGATGCCAATAGGTTTCAAGTTTTAGTCAGGTTTATAAGAACCTACATAGCTTCTTTACAACGAGCTTAAAACCTTGACTTCTAAAATTCCTTTTACTCTTATCAAAGGTTTTATTTTGACTTTGTAAACTCATAAAATGCTGTTTAGAAATGCCGTTTTAGGACTCATTCATATTATCTTATTATTGTCAGTTGAAAAAGCATTTTAAAACCATTTTGCTTCCAGTAAATGCATTAAACGGCTAATTGGCATTGAGGAAAGCTACCAAGCAACGAGATAGTTTTATAGTAGCCATAGCTAAGACAAATTGGCTATTTGGTAAAACTGTGATTTCTTGCAATCGCCATATTGAAATATGTGAAATAATTGAAATGTGGAAAAATAAATACACCAAATTTTAAATGTAATACAATTGAACTGTAGATCTGAGACTAATTTCGGTATTCGTTTAGATAACCTTATTGAATTCCATCAAATTTTCAGAAGTTTCTTGATTAATTTACCGAATATATTTCCTTCAATTTTTGTTGTTGTTGTTAACTCGCATAATTTCCGAGGCGCATTAATTTTCAGCTCTTATCGTGCCAATATTCACCATAAAATTAAATGCGCATATGATTTGGAGCATGATACGCTATAAAAAAAACTCAATTTGTTTTATATATTTTGCTATCAAACATAATTTCCCGCAACACTTCAGCTTTTTTCTTAGCCATTATTTTCTGTCGAATGAATCAGAAGAGCAGAGAATCGAACAAAGCAGAACAACAAAAACCAACCACGATATCGCCGTGAAGTTTGACAGCTGTGGCAATTCCGCCCTATGCTGGTTTTGATGGCGGCCAATAGGTTTTATGATGGTTCTCAAGTGGTCATAACATCTTTCACTAGCACATTTTCAAAATCTTTATGGTCTTAGAAAGGTTTTATGAATTTGTTTTCACAACCGTCTATAGAGTGGGCCACTTTGTACACATTTCGGCTTTAAATGTGCATGGAGGAGGTGTTGGTGGACAAAACAGTTTTGAATGTAGTTTCATCAACAAAGCCGGGAGGAGTGCTATACGGCTGGAATAGAACTGAAATTGTTACTTGGGATCAACACTCAAGTTTTTCAGCTCGAGGTGGACGACTCCGTCGACACCAGTGGCTTTTCTGTTCTTGGTTGGCTTGATGGTAGCTATCTCCTCATCAGCCAATATAATACTATCATCAGGGACAACTATGGGTGTTTCGGCTCATATGGGCTCACAATAGATTGGCCAAGGTTGTGTGAATTCACAAAATGTTGACCTAGTGCATTGACTTTTTCAACAGGGGTGATAAGTTGAGATGGTACCGAGTTCTGGTCGAGCGGACTAAGCGGCGTATTTGGTCTGGGCTTATTTTTCAGAATTTTGGTCAACTTCCAAAAGGGTTTTACACAATCTGGGAGAGAGCGAATTTTAGCTTCGAAATGCCTTTTTCTGAGATCCATCATTCTGGCTTGAATAATTTTAGTAAGGCGGTTGGTAAGGGAATTGGTCTTAAGGTGTGGTAGACCGGTGCGTTGAAATTGCCTTCGGATCGAGTTGAGAATTCTGATAATGTACTTGGGAGTCCTTTCAAGGTACAGAGAATTACTCTCCTGGTTTACAGAAGAAACATGTTGGTCTTGGGCTTCGTCGATACCAGGCAGTTGTCGGTCGATGTCTTCGGGCGTCTCGGGGAGTGCATCGTAATTGACACAGTCGATGACGCATCGCTGTGAAGCAAATCTTACTTACTTAATTTGATTTTTATTTTCATTCATTCGTCTTACATATTTATTTTTACATTTTAAGTGTTTCAGCCCATTGGGCTCTTCAGCTTTGTTTAGTTTTATGTGTTTGGTGTGTTTAGTGTTTTTATGTTTTACATGAAATAATCAGTTCAGCCCTTGGGGCATTGTTAGTTTTAAAATTTGATAACCTACCTAATCTACAACTAAAACTACAATTTGAAAATCCTAGGGGTGGGGAACCAGATTCCGGATGAACTGGTGATCCGATGTCAGGCAGCGTGCCCTGTACCGATTGATAGACTCACTAAAGCGATCGTCGAGCTTTTTTCTCGGCCAGACGGTGGACCTCAGATGTTCTTGTCCTCGGAGGGGTGTTCAGGATCATCCTGAGGAACTCATTTTGAACACGCTGAAGTTTCGGGTGATGTGTTTTAGTGGAACTCTCCCAGATTGGCATGCCGTACTCGATGACTGGAAGTATGATTTGCATGTAGACAGCAAGCTTGTTTTTCAGGGATAATGTTGACCTTCTGTTGATCAATGGGTACAGTAGCTTCAACAGAACGTTACACTTTGTGGCAGTTTTGTCAACCTGATCCCTGAAAATAAGCTTGCTGTCTATTGTAACGCCAAGATAGACAGCTGATTTGGCCCATTCCACCGTTGTGTTGTTTTGGCTTATTTTACAATCCTCAGGCGGAACAAGTCTGGGGTCTGGGAAATTGAGTGTGGGAAGAAGATGACCTGGCGCATTACTTCCGACTTTCCAACTGTTAACTGGATTTCCGATTCCCATTCATGGTTATTATATTCAAACGATAGCAGTCTGATTTTAAGGCAGGTAGACCAGTACGTTGATACTGTTTGCGAGCGGCGTTGCGTAGGCGGATCAAATTTTTAGTGAGACTATCAATAGTTAAAGAATTGCTCCCATGTGTTGCTTCTGGGATGTGGTGCTCCCGGGCCTGTGAGATCGCCTCCTCAATCGACTGCAGTTGCCGATCGATGTCGTCGGTTGATTCAGGGCGTCTATCGTAATTGACGGTGTTGTCGACTTGATGACGGAACTGGACCCAGTTGGCGCGATGGAAATTGCGTCGGGTTACCGAATGCCGGTTGACGCAAGACCCAACTTCAGCCACAACTGGATAGTTGTCTGAGCTGAATTCTTGGTACACGACCGACTGGGCGATGTTGTGTTTTGCATTCAGGTCACCGGCGATAATGAACTGCCCATGCCTCCAAGTGAGCTTGATGATGTCGTTTTGAAAAGTCGTATCTGTCCCGTTGTTTACGCTTGCTTGTTTAGGACAATAGGCCGCGATGATAGCGATAGGGCCGACGGTGTATTCGATGAATTTTAGCTGCAAGCTCGGAAGCAGATGGCAGTTGACGTTGGTGCGCAGGGCGATGGTGACTCCTCCGTCGGCAGAACTGGTTCGATCAAGTCTGATCAGTCGGAGATCTGGGAGCAACACATTGATTTCAGGCTTGAGATGTGTCTCAGTGATAATTGCGATGTCAATGGCTCGTTCGTTAAGAAAGTCCATGAATTCAATATGTTTACTCTTCAGGGAGCAAGCGTTCCAGTTGGCTATTCTGATATTTTCACGGTCCGGGTTCTGCAGGATCACCTGAGTCAGAATTGCAACGACGTCCTCTGTTGATAGCATCGAATCATCGATCGCGCCGGATGTTGCACCAGAGTACGACGGTCCTGGAAGTTCGCTTTGGGATGGTTGGGTTGCTGTAGCTGCGAACCGATGCTGAACAGAAGGCCGACTGGGGACCGAACGGTTTGGTGGGACTTGTTGTGTTGGGAGAGCGGGAAAGTTTTCGGAAGTGAGGGCTGGAGCCGGACACCGCCGGTTGATCGAAGATTTTTTTTCGAATTTCAATAAATTCGGCCCATTTCGGGTATTTTCTGCAGGTCCTTTATGTGCGGCAACGCAGTTGGCACACACTGGGTCAGCATCCTCCATCCGCTCACAGGAATCGGGACCGTGATTTTTGCTGCAATCGACGCATCGCTTTGCCATGTGGCAATTTTTTGTGCCATGCCCAAACATTAAGTAGTTCTGGCACTGAATGACATCACGGTGGATCGGTTGGTAGCGATCCCACTTGACGACGATGTGGAACAAGGCTCGAATGTTTTGCAGGTATTTCATGCACGTCGAGTTTTTTTCGAAGTGCACCTGGTACAGCTGATCCCGATAGCTTCGAGAGACGTCATTTTGTTGATCTGCACCGGTTTGAGCCCATTGGCTTTCAATTCATCGGCTAGTTCCTCCGTCTTATTTTCCGGAAGGCCACGCAAAACCACCTTGAATGGTTTGTTCGCTTCGATGTCGTGCGTGAAATGCTACACATTCAGCTGTTTAAGGATTTCCTTGACCGCGTTGTAATGGGGTAGCGCCGAGACGATCAGCTTGTAACCCTGCGAGCAGAGTTGAATTGTGGAATCAATTCAATAATAATGTCAAAAGATGACGAATGACATACTGAGAAACTCTGCCGAAGACGGCAAATCTCTAGCGCTTAATTTAGAAAAGATAGACTGCAGCGCCATCTCTGCGGCATGATGTGGAACTAATATGATAATGTCAAAAGACGACGTATGACATACTGAGAAACTTTGCCGAAGACGGCAAATCTCTAGCGCTTAATTTAGAAAAGATAGACTGCAGCACCATCTCTGCGGCATGATGTGGAACTAATATGATAATGTCAAAAGACGACCAATGACACACTGAGAAATTTTGCCGAAGACAAAAACTCTATATCTACTCTGGACTGCTTTGCTCACACATTGAATTAACAACCTCTATCCATTTGTAGCAGATTCCCGGTGGCCAATGTTACTGGAACCATGTTTTTCCACCACCAATACATTTTTATGACCATATCCTTTCAATATGAATATGAAATATAATTTTTATTTCCTTGACTTTTTTGAAATAACGCGGTTATTTTTTACGTCGTTTTTTGAAATAACGCGGTTTTTTTACGCGTTTTTTTACGCGGTACCATTACCGTCGTAAAAAAAAACTTCAGTGTATTTATATTTTTACTGAAGAAATCATCACCCTTCATATCCGTTATAAATGAGTTTAAGGCCACAATTAACCTCACTGAACTAGGTCTTATTAAACCATTTTTAAATTGATCAAAATAATAACACAAACTTATCCAAAAAAAAAACCAAAACATTTTGAAGCATCATAAAATTGTACACCCTCAAAATAGATTAAGAACCACTGATTGAAAGCAAAAACGGCAGATAATTGCACCCCATTCAATGCCACTAAGGTAAGAAAACTTCCTTGGGATGTATTTTCGACACTCTTCTGCTTCTTGTAAATTGCAAACCATGTGCACTGATAAGCAACATCGCAGGCAAGCAAAGGATGCTCATGCATGCTCGATGCACAGAAAATGCCGACGTATGATCCGTCAATTCTAATGCACCGCTAAAGTGGCATCCAAACTAAGTTTTAAATTTTTCATAAGTCAATCAATGTGCCATTATCGATGGAGTGCACTACTTTGGCAACGGTGAAAAACCCCAAGAGCACTCCCTTCAGTAAAATAACATCAACATGCCAATTTTCACAATCAACCATCTTTGACGTACTTCATCACTCGGAAAAGCAACGACTTGTCGTGTACACCGAAAAGACTGGAAAATTGGCAGCGATTTTTGTTTTGTTCTCCGCAGATTCTTCGCAATCCTATTTTCCCAGTGGAAAATAATCCTAATAAAATAAACGAGTCGTAAATATCCGTACACTTGTCTTGTGTCAAGTCAAGGCACGCTCCACTAGCCTACTGCTCAAACGTGTGAACGACGACGATTCGCCAGCTTCGATTGGAAACGAACGAACGAAATGATTGATGGCAGTGCAATTGCGATATAAATATCCATCTAAATATTGGCGCTGTCGATCTCGTTCTGGGTGATCGGAACCATCTTTTTCAAGTTTTTCCTTGGCATGGAGTGGAATTTAATGATTTGGTAGAAAATGTTTGTATTTATGAGCAAAACAATCGTATCTACCTGGTCCCAATAATTGAATAACCAACCTTTTTTGTTTCGGAATTTACGGCGTTTTGATATCATTCGTATACATTTTCAAACCGAAATTTTTCTAATTCCTACAATAAAAATTTGCTCTTGAATTCATACCGAAAAAAAGCAACAGTGTAGCACTTTCGAAATAAAATCCCTCGAACACGAAATTCATGCCTTCGCTCCCATTTGAACCAACCGACCAATTGGGGCGGAACGAACAATCCAAAAAATCTAAACCGCTTCGACTGTTTGTGACGACAAACTTCGCTGCACGGACGTATTTATGTTCCGTTGAAAGGCAGAAGCCAAACACGCACATAATCACATTCCAAATGTAATCATATGAAGCAATAAATTTTCCTGCAAACTCCGCGGGGAAATTATAAATTGATCCATTCCGCTAAATGAAATTGTTTTGCATAACCACCAGCCGTCCGCCGTCTCACAATACTACCTGGAAAATGTCTTTTCCGGTTGACGGCACTCGAGTGCAAAATTTCCATTTACTTTAATTGCAACTTTCCTCTGACGTGTAAACATACGGTATAAGTAGATAGTAGGCGGTCTCATGTTTCGATGGAAACGGTTGGTCGTTGACTAAAAAAAAAACACAGAATGAAAGCCGACGACCTCTAGATCACCCACAAAACCAAAAGCAAAACCCCATTATCCAAATTAAAAATCTGTGCTGTCAAGGTCAAACCAACAAACATAACCTCTTACGCACATGTTTCTTGAGAACATCGAGAGCAGAAAAACAGGTAGGCATCCAAGAATATGCTCCAATCAGCTTACATATTAGGTTGTTGCCCAAAAATGACAAGTAACCGATGCTCTTGACAACTGCCGCGTCTGCAGCATCAAGATTATCCAAGACGCGTTCCATTCCATTCCAGCAACCAAATACGGGTTGTAGAAAAATTGAATTGACCGACTTCCACAGTATCATATGTGAGCTCATTTAACCGCGGGGCAATTTTCCTCGCTTGAAGTGTATGAAAAAAATAATAACAAGCCACATGTAAGTGCTGACAGATGGTTGTAGCCTGGAAGTTGAACCCCCACTAAAATTAAGGTAAACTTCCGAGTGTAGGACTGTAGGAAACATGACACGTGACAGTAGGGCGGGGGAAACCTCTCAATAACATTACGTCTCGTGCCTTCTCGGCGGTTGGTAGTGGGAGAGACAAACTTTCCATACCATAGGTCCAATGTTTTCAACCGTCAGCCACACAATAAAAAAGGTATCGAAACCCAAGTGGTTCGTTGTTAGCATTTCTTTGGCGGACAGCCCAAGGTACCTTTAACTGAAGTGTATGTACACAAAAGCGCCTGTATGTATCTTATTTGTCGTACATACTTCAGGTGTGAGGAAAATGGAATGCGAAATGCCGAAAATAGCCTCCGACGATGACGACAAAGGCTCAGGGAAACCCACTAGGGAAGCGCTTCCCTTAAGAAAGTTGTTTGAAATGGAGCCGGCAAAATGTTTGCAGTAGATTTGTCATGTTAAGTTGATGGCGGCCATGCGTCTCCATTGGAATCCGTTTTTCAATGTGTTATTTCTCATGAAAAGGATTGCTTTTTTTAAAACACGTTCACACTACAACCAATATTTTATGATATAGCCTGCCTTGATATCAACATTCATGCATCTCGTTTTCACTGGAATTAATATGCATGACATAAGGTATCAAAACAGTCTATATCATGTAATGTAGCATGTAGACTGGATTTGGATATAACTTACTGTAAATCTCACATATGAAGAATACCGTACATAGTTAATGAAGATGGTGGTCGCGCCAAATTCATCAGATTTGCAAACAAAGAAAAACCATGATTTCAACTTCGAATTTTCGTGAGCATAGCCCAGTGATCAAAATAACCGACAAATTCCAGGACATGGCCAGCAATGAGAATCCCACAACGAGGTTCAAAAACCATGGGAACAACCGCATTTTCAAGACATTTCTGACATTCAACCAGACGACTCACTGCTGGTCCAAAGAATCCCTCAAACAGTATAAACCTTCAATTTGTATGAAAAATACAAAACCGTCATCTATATCTGTTTACGTGCGCGAGGCTCAAATTTTTGTAGACTACGCAACGAAGGTAATACTTAGATGACATTAACAAATAGCAATATCTTTTTGCCTCCAACACCGAGACAATAACATTGATAATAAACCATACAGAAATGTTAACAAAGTAGCTGTCCAAAAAGTAGCTATGACGTGTGAAATACATTGCCTCTTTAAATCTGTTAGTTTTGCCACACGTTTGATATGTATAGGCATGAAATTGAAAACATATATATGTTTAAAAAAAAAACGAAGAATTTTGTTCAGCTCCGTCCAAAAAAAATGGTATTCTAACATCGTCCGCGTTTCTAGTGTTATACCTAAGTATATATTTCCTCTTTCAATTTAATTCCAAATACATCGAGGCAGCAAATTTCATCCAAACGGAATATATTGTTTTGCAAGCGCTGTAATCTCAATATTTGTGTTTGATTAGCTAAGAACAAAATAAATGGGCAAAAATGACTAGAATTATCTCTAATTTATTTGTATAGTTGTCTAACTTTAGCAATAGTTAATTCATTTTTTTCGATTGGCCAGAAAACCATACTTCTTGGCTATTTTCTTGATGATATCGTGAATGTTTCAGCCTGTCATTGATTTCATCATTAATCTAAAATTGTCTCATAATCAATTTTAACAGCGACGTCTGCAATTACTCGATTACGTACCCAAAATAGAAAAAGCAAGATTGTAATGCACTTTCGCATGATTTTGTTACATTTCTCGCAATGGATCACAACTTGGAGAAAAATGCAACATTGGTCGTGGGCCAAAAAGCAATACATCAATTCGCTTTTAAAAATTCAATGTGTGAATGAGGTTGTGCAGTGTATTAGTGTTGAGTATAAGATTGTAGTCCGGAAGTTCAATGGCTCACATAAAAAAATCACGATACGCATCCGAAATTCGAACCAAGGCCTGCGTTATGACTCTAGATGATAACCAATCAGCCACTTTAACGAGATATAATAAACGGCATAAAAGCCCAACAGTTGCTTCGATTGTCGAGGCACTCGGCGATACAGCAATGAAGCAAATGTCTCTCACACACACTTGAATGGCTTTGTTCATTTCATAAAGAAGGGTAAACTTGAAGAGAGGGAGATCGAAGTGTGATGACGAGTGAAAATCACCCAGACAACCACAAGTCGTATAACAGTGTTCAAATATTATCGTATATGCCTATATTTTGAGTCAAAATCGCAATTAATGGTGGCCTTTAAGTTAAATCGCAAAGAGTGCAAATTTTCGACTTCTATACGATGTGTCATTTATTCATCGTACAGCGTTACAAACTAAATCGGATATCCATTGCTTACCTTTTTAAATCGAATTTGTTATTACATATTGAATCGCATACGACATTAAATCAACTCGTTTAAGAAAACAAGGGAATTTGCACGTATATGGCCTCCAGTTTTGCACGTATAAGCCATATTTTTGCATTCTATGCGATTTGTTTACTTACATATATGTTTGTATATCATGAAAACAACTTTCAATATACGTGCATTTTGGTTGTCTGGGCATGAATAGAACACTTGCCAGCGGAATTCTAGCAGTGGCCAATGCGTTGCGGCATTCTGTTGTATTGTCTCACCCATATGGAAAACTTGTTGGCTGTTGAACAAAGACCCAACGGTTGCTTCGACTGTCGAGGTACTACACAGCGATAAATTTGTTTCGAGGAAACTGTGTGCTGCCAATCGCTTGCACACACTTGCATGGCTTCGTTAATACCATAAAACGCTTTTCGGATCATGATGGGCAAAAATTGCTTTTTCTGCGGATTTCTCAAGATATGATTGCAAAAACTGCAATAGCTTTTTTTGTCACCTTTTTAAGTTTTGGGTGCGTGAAATAACCAAGAATAACTAGAAATGAGAAGAAAAATTAGTATTTTCCATTTAATTCCAACTACCTTTGCTTATCTTGACAGATACGCGTATTTATATACAAGAATAAATAAAATGAACCCCAATACACTCCCTTGTAGTACGCCAAGGTTGTTCCCCATAGGGCTCGAAACAGAATCCTTAAAATCAGTCCATTGAGTTCAGTCAGACCAATAGCTTTCGAGCCATCTTTATGCAGAATCCATAATCCTAAGTGCAAGAATGTTTCTAACAAAAAGGGCCGAGAAATCGTTTCGAAAGCACGTTCCAGATAAAAAATAAAAAATAAGAGGTGTATAATCGCCAGGTTGAAGTAGGGTCACGTTGGTGTATAATGATATTGGTATCAATTTATTTATACTTATCATAACAAATATGGTTGATGAATTGTGTAGTTTCAAAACAGCGTTTCCGAACCTTAAAGACTGTATTCCTAAAAAAAATGAGACGTATCTTGCGATTTGCGAGGAGTTGGTGCATTTTTCTAGCTTCCTGGCACGAGTTTTGCGTAAGTTTACAATCTTGAAATTATTATTATATTAGAAACCTTTTTCTCAACTATCTTGAACTAACTTAAAAAAATCCAATCCATGATCCAGGTCTGTAGCCACATTAATCCGGATACCTCAAAACTTAAGTACACCACGAATTTCGCATTTTATTTCAATTGCGGTTTTTTTTGTCAAAATGTAGTTATTCGGTATTTGCATAAAATTTTCGAACTTTGCGCCTAGGGTTTGTATCAAAGTGGTGGTTACTTTGTCCAAATTTGTTGGTTATTGATATTGTTGATTCCTTGTTTGTTTCAGTGCACAATATATCTTGATTGGACGTAACTATGGATTATTTGCGGCATTTGGTACAATGTTCACTTTATTTGCTTCGAACCAATCCATCACAGTTTTAGCATAATGGGATGATTTCAATCGGACCACAACAATGGTTATCCTTTGTGGCTTTTGATGAAGGATCGCTTCTGCTGGCACTGTTTTTGGTATATCTCCATGTTTATTATTCCTATAGTGACGAAATATTTACTTTTTCGGCCACGCGTGAAAATTGTTTGCCAAGCAAGGTATTATTTGGGAAGTTTCGATGTATTTTTGGTCCTATTCTGGCAACCAGTCCTGGAAGCTGTTAGAAGGACAAAAGTTTCATCGTCCGTAACAACGTATGAAAAAATCGCAGTAAAGCTCGTGGTTTTGCTGTAAGTCATTGCGGTATTTAACCGTGCTTACTTAACACGATTTTAGCCATTTTGCGTTGTTTTGATTTTTGGACATATCGAGGTGGCATCCCTATTTTACGAGCCACCATCGATCGAAGAAAAATGCCTGTACAAAATCACAACCTAAACAAAAATGAACATTATCTTGGGCAAACTTGTTGCAAATTGACTATTCTATCGAAGAAAACTTTAAAATATATGCGCTTAAGGCCTGAATTTCAACCCAGAACATCCTGAACACGAATAAGCTCGGAACTGAGGATCAACCGTTTTAACTGTAGTTTTTTTTAGCTATACAAATTAGCAAATTCAATAAAGCACATCGAATCTTTTGAAAGGTCAACCGACATTATGAGATAATCTGGGATGTTCTTGGTCATCCAAACAGTTCTGGAGCTCAAAACTTGGAATCTACAGTTGTAACTATAGTTTCACGGCTAGAAAAATTCACGATATATATTCAACCTTGTTCAAGGGATCTTCTGGAAGGTCAACCCTCATTATGATGAAATCGGGCCATACCAGACTGTTCATTATTTCATAGCTTAGGATATACAATTGAAACTGTAGCTTTTTCGGCTATACAAAGTTATGAAATGTTTTCATCCATCTTACATAAGTACATGAATAAATATCGTAGCTTTGTGCAGTCAAAAAATATATAATTACAACTGAAAACCCTCAATTCTGAACTCAAAAACAGTTTGGACGACCTTAAACCTCGCACATTATTGCATTATATTTTTTGACCTTTAAGAGGGTTCAATGAAAATGGTTGAATGTATGTCGTAATTTTGTGTAGCCGAAAATGCTACAGTTACAACTGTTTATTCTAAGCTCTGTACTCCAGCACAGTTTGGATGACCTAACACATCCTAGATAATCTTATTGTGGTCGTTGAGCTTCCAGAAAATTTTATGATCATGGTTGAGTAGATATCGTAACCTTAAAAAAAAAATTACTGTACAATTACACTATAGTTAGAGCTATAGTGTCAAAAACCATTCGACTCAGCTCGACAAGATCATGAAATTGTTTGTATATGTATGTGACGAAATAAAGTGAGCCGTATTTCTAAGCAACAACTCATCCGAATTGAACGTCACAATCACCCAAAGGAAAGGTATCACGGTGACATTCAACGGTATTGAATGGTTTTAAAATCTGACATCTTGGTTCGGAGATATTGACGGAACAAGCTCCTAAAATACACGGATTTGGGGAACTAACTCATGTTTCTCAACTGTATTGAGCGCCAAATAGGAGGTATCATGGTCTTATTGAATTCCATTCGAATTGTTTTGGTTTCGGATATCTAGTCCCGCAGATATGACCGTAACAATTTCCAAAAATACTCGGATTTCACGGGTTTGAGAACTAACCCCTGTTTCTCAGCAACCACCGGTCCGATTTGGGTGCAATGACCATCGAAAGATATTGTAGTTCTAAAAACTTTACTAAATATTTCTGGGAATGGTTATCTGGTTTCGGAGAGATGGCCGGAAGATCTGAAAAACGCGGATTTTAACAACTAAGCTGTATGGTATGGTTACCACTTGACCGAATTAGACTCAAAAACCTGTTAAATGAAAGGTATTGTGGTTTCATAGAGCCTATTCAATATTTCTGGAACAAGAGAACCACTTCTGGAGATATGGTAGGAGAAAATTCCGGAAAAATTAGATTTTAGGAACTATGTCGACTATCTTGGTCACAACTAGACTAAATTGGACGCCACAAACGCCAAAGGAATAGAATAATGGTCCGGTAGAACTCTATTAAAAGGTTTTGGAACAGTTCCGGAGATATGTTTTGACAAAGTTACGAAAAACATGGATTTCAGGAATTAAAAATTAGACGCAATAGCCGTCAAATGCAAGGTACTATGATTCCGGGTTTTCTGGGTATCCAGGGAAGACATTAAAAATATATACATTAGAAATATATGGGTGAGATCGGACCCATCTTAAGTATTTTTTTATGTAATTGCTTTATGTTGTCTTCAGGAGAAACAATGCGGGTTTGGGCACTTGACATGACCAGTGTTGCATTTATTTTGGAATTCTAATGTATTTTGAGGTGTTTTGAAAAACTGGCCACTTCTCCGGAGGTACCCGCAACATGTCTGGATGTGGCTAGTGTTCTCCTGGGCGCAGTATGACTACCATTGATCTTGTTATCGAATGCTATTGTGATTTGAGGCGTCGCATGATAGATTTTAAACGTTTTAGATAATGTCTTCAAAAGTTACCCATACCCATCGGAACTTGTTCCGGCCATATCACTGTAATCAGTTGACCGATTTCAAATACATTCAATGGGACTATAGTACATTCTATTTGGCAAATGTTCCATCCAATTCAGCCCAGCGGTTGCCGAGAAACGTGAGCTTGTTCATTTCTTTACACACATACACATACAGACACTCGAAAGAGGGATAAAACCAAGCATTGTCTCTTTTCGGTAGATACCACATGCATTCGCGATTTTGGATTCACTGGTGATAACCAATTGCTTGGCTGTCAGAAGTCAGTGTAACCAGTCAAAAAGATTTATAAGTCCAAACGCAAATAAAACCAAAAAGCTCTTAGGGCTCAATAAGAGTGCTCTCTGTTCATAAACTGGCCTAGCAACAGGGCGCTGTCTGAGCAGATATAATTTGAAGAACATTGGCTGGGTTCAGAATTTTATATGCTGCTTCTGTAACCTAGAAATCGAAGCATCGGAGCATCTGCTTTGCAGCTGTAGTGCATTTAATAGGCGCAGATCAAAATTTCTTGGTAGTGGTTGTTTACAATGAGATTTGATCTGCCAATCCTGGTAAGGTGATTGGGTAAACTAAATCATACCTGACTGGGAACGGGTTGTGGCAAGCAGCTGAACACCCATCACATGGTGGTGAGCTTGCCCAAAGCGTATACAGTAAACATGGATATACTTCTAAAGTTCCTATCATTGGACGCAGTAATGTTTAAATCCCAACAACAACAAAAAACGAAGGGGAGTTTGAAAAAGTAATGCGAGTATGGAACTAGTGATATATCACCAGATTTAAAAAAAAATAACTAAAAAACTAGGTAATATACCTATGGGCACCGGTTTTCTTAAAATAATCAATCTTCACTAAATTTTGAGTTAAGACCACTTGCCGTGGTACCTGACTGAGCCATGGACAAATGGGGAATTGCCCTTGTAAATATTAGAGCCTTTTTGCTTCAATCGCAAACATCAACTGTTCGATATGTATGTGAGCTAAGAAGGTTGACAAAATATTAATGGTGTATCGATTTAATGTCCGGAGTAGGGAGACACTTTGAAGTTTTATAGATTTTCTTATTTTGACACTCTATTAAGACGTATCACACTTTGTTCTTGTAACCCTTTTGAAACAATGATACATCTCTGAAGCGACGCAATCGAGTCTTTCTGAAAACTGAACCTAAGAAACAAAACTTTTGCATTAAATTTTAAAGCTTGTGTAGCGCATACTCGGATTTTCTTGTACTGCTTCGCAAGACTGACAACCTAAGCAAACTTCAATCGAAATAAAGCCTTACTTAAAATTTTCCTCCCATATTTCAACATGATGCGATAAAAAGTTGAAAAAAAAACATTGAAATTATCGAGCAACGCATACCCTCACGAAGAATTTCAATACCGGCACCCATATCAAAGGCGATTAGGAGAACAACACATTGGATTATTCATGTTCGCCACCCATCGCAGCAAGGCACGTCTATACGGCTCGCGCGAAATCCAAACATACCGAACAACAAATCCCTATGTGATGTAGATTTCCTTTTTGTCGTTTACTCCTCCGTCCTTCCGGCTCCTGTCCGACGACGACGAAGACGACGACGACGGCAGGAGGTGACTACCGGGAAAAACACAGGTAGCTGCTGAAGAGGAAGCCCTTTCGGTATGGCATGCGAAAGGCAAAAGCACGATTTCGCTGACAAAAACCAAAGGATGGTTGCTCGTTCCAGCGCAGACGGGTTCTTGTTGCCTTCCTTGACGGACGACAAAATTCAATCGTAGCAAGCTGGGAAAAGCTTCTTTGGTTTTCGGTTGTTTCTTGAGTTTCCTTTACCGTTCATTATCCGTTTGGTTTGGAAGCCTATTTGCTGGTGCGCGACTAAAGTTACCGTGACTACTGACCTGCATAGGTGTATTCGGTTGTATCGCGTGCCTCGGGGTAGTTTCAGTGCTGAGCAATAAAACTTGCAAGTACCAATTGGACATTACAATCGGAATTCGTGTGCTGGGTGGACTTTGTTGAAATTTGTGGATTACAGCAGCAGTAAATTGGAACTAGGATTTACGACTTCTTCAAAAGGTTTGTAGACGACCAGGCGTCCCCATCGCAGTGCAAGTTTAAATGAGCAATCAAGTGGTGATTGGATAGTGTAAAATAGCACACCCCCCGGGTGTCAAAGCCGGATAACGTAGTGACATGATGACAATTTTCGAGCTGACCTAGATTGAGAGTGCTGTGAGCTTGATTAAAATTTACTGGTCAACCGAGACATGAATCGATCATTTGCGTTTATCACATCCGTTGTTGTTCGGAGTAAGGCCAAGTAAGAAGAATGGCCCCTTAATGAATAGCTGGCTCGGTGGTTATGGCTGGAAAGTGCTTATACAACATGTTGAATCCAAAGTGATTGAAGTGGCCGATGACGTGAGTGGTGCCTTGGGGGATGGATGCTCTTGGGGGAAATTGAATAGTTTTCCCCCATTAGTCATGCACGAATAAGAGCTTGCATACATTGTGACTATGGCTGTTGGGTGACACGTAAAACACAAAGCCTACTACTTTGACAGCATTACATCGAGTAATGCTCGAAAATCTCTTGCGAGAAAAGCCCGGAGAAGTTTTTCGTCATGTCAACATATTTCCACGTATGCAAGCAAAGTGGGAAAAAGTTGTATATATTCCCTTTTATTAAAATTGCCCGACTGAGCATTCCTTTTATCCTAAGATTCAAAATGATCACTTCTCCCTCTAACTCCCAACAAATTTCAAACTCGCTTTTCAGCCACATAAGAAGAAAAAAAGAAGCATAAAAAGCTGGAAGCGAAGAATCACACACATGGTAGCACACTTCACCGTTTGGATTATGATTACGCTCCCTCGGGATGTTTATTTTATTGCGAACGTTGCTCATTGTTGTGTACCTACGAAAAGTCCTTATTTTTCTTTTCATATTCTCTTGATTGCACATTCGAACGGCACGATGGCAAGGGTTGGCCAAAAGTTTTAAATTTCATTTGAGTGTTTGCTTCAATAATGAATTTGCATCAACACGCATTATAATTCACAATAATCAGAAATATTCTGTTGTTTGAAACTTGATAGTTGAAATTCGTTCAGCTGGCATTATTTTGTCCACGTTCGCGCGTTTTTTCGGCCTTTGTGGGTTGAGTGCTTTTGGGAACTCGCACGCGTAAGAAATATCTCGCCGACCGTTTTTCGAAAACCCACCCTTCTTATGATTAATGGTAATCAGAACATGGTCGGAAATTTCCATTCACGCAGCTTCACGCCGGATACCTTGGAGACGCTAACGTTCTCGCACCCATCACGGATATGTCATAACCGACGTGATAAAAGCTTTTCCCCCGATTCAATATTATTCCGCTCGCTAACAAAAATTGACACGTCTCTATTCCGGGAATACGGCAATCTTCTTCTGTTGGCCCGAATGGACGCGCAATGTTGCTAACTGTCACAATTTCCGCACATCCCTCCCTTTTCTCCAAGCAACTGAATGCTGTCTCCTTCTGCGGCAATAGGCCTCTTTGATCACTGAATGTCTCTACTTAACCCTGATGATGGGACGCCTCGATAGAGAGTGTCAATGAATGCCAGGGAGATCAATTCCCTTTTGAGATTTTTTTATTCTTTATAATCTTTTTCCAGTGCATTGCTTTGGTTGTGTACTTTTTTAATGGGCACAACGGTATTCTTAGTTCGGTGAAAAACAGATTCAACTTGGCATTGCAAATGGATTTTAAGTTCTCGGGAATCGTTGACAAACATTCAATCGATTGACTGAACCTAAACAAATTAAATTTGTATAAAGTATAAAAACTACAAGGTACAGCCCGATTGAGTTGTTCGAAATGATGACGTAGAACTACGCAACTACTTGTGAGTCATTTGGATTGTAAAATGCAATATTCTTTGAATTAACTTGTTCAGGTCTCAAGCTACATGTTGTACTTGATTTGATTGATTTGATAGAAACGATAGAAAAAAGTAAGATTTTTGTTTTGAGACGTGCAAGGTCGTCCAAACTGTCCTGGAGTTCAGAGCTTAAGGTCTACAGTTATAACAGTAGCTTGTTGTTATAGAATGTTATGATATGAAGTCAAACATATGCAATGAATGTCTTGGAAGCCCAACATACATTATGAGATAATCTTGGGAAATTCTTTGCTAAACAAACTAACTTAACTTTATATACCCCATAAAACTACTGTTACAATTGTAGACCTTAAGTTTTGAAGGACAGTTTGAATGACTTGAAACTAACAAAGTTATCCTATGATGTCTATGGACATTCAGAATATTCATTGAATATGTTTGAAAATTTATCGTAGCTTTGTAAAGCCCAAAAGGCTACGGTTACCTCTATACATCTTAAGTTCTGAACTCAAGGTCAGTTTTTATGAACTTGAACATTCCAAGATAATCTGATGACTGGTTACCTTACAAAAAAATTAACTGAATGTGTTTGAATACATATCGTCACATTTTACTGATTATAAAGACACTGCTACGACTGTAGATCCTAACTTCTGAACTCAACGGATGTTTTGGTGACCTTGAATATCCCAAGATATCTCATTATATCTGTTTACCTTCCAAAAGAATCACTTAATTTGGTCAAAAACAAATAGTTACTTTGTTCAGCCCAGAAAGTTATAGTTACAGCTGTAGATTTTAACTTTTGAACTCTAGGATTTTTTGGATAACCTAAAACATCCGAAGATTATCTTATACTATATGTTGTTCTTCCAAGATATTCAATAAATACGTTTCAATACAAATAATAGCTTTTCATAACCAAGAAAGCGTTTGTTACAAATCTTAAGTTTTGAACGTCAGGACAATTTGAATGATCTAGACCATCTCAATAATATCTTTTTGTGTATTTTTTTACATTCGAATGCTAGGATACGTGACGTTACTTTGTATAGCCTAAAAACATTCCAATTTTGACTTAAACCCATATGTTTTATATACTTTGATGATAGAAGTATTGATGTAGAACAAATTTGTCGAAGACAGTGTACACTTTTATTTAGTCTGTGGATTTATACAGCCATATTCCTTTTGGGGTCATATAAGACCCCTCAGGTCTGAAGGAGTTAATATATTTCTTGAAACAAGGCTTAACATTTATGAATTTTTCAATAGTATTCGGTCCAAAATCAACAATTTTTTATATTAAAATTGACGCGTAAAAAAATCGATTGATGCAAAAATATTGAAAGTTTCTTAAGAAACGACTGGCATATCAATGTTCAAAACCTGGCCACTTTTCGTGACGGTCGCAATGCGATTTTATTTCAACTTGTACCCTAGAATTGAAAACAAAGACGTACTCGTACCTAAAAAAATATGACGTAGCCTTCACAAAAAAAAAAACAGATGAAAATTTCACTAAATATAAATGTACTGCCTTAAAGTGGCTGAATTTTCAATGAGCAATTATTTACACCAAACAAATGAACAAAAATGTCAGCGCCGATAAGAATTAAAAAAAAAAGAAATCCGCTTGATATATCTGTGTGATAATATAAAACTTATGTTACTATGAATCTGTTACTGTGATCCCTAGGATCGAAATATTGATTGCATAATAAAATGTGTGGTCAGCAAGAATGAGGTAATACCGATAATATATTTAGACGTTAATCCCTCTGCTGACTTCTGATCTATAGAAAAATACCTTCAGAAACGAGCACTAGACTTAGAAAATTTCATAGCTATGGAATAATGTTCGTAATTGCAGGGACTTATTCAAAGCATGCGGATTGCGTTCCGTTCAAAAAAATGCGCCGCATTCTGTACCCAAACTAACAGTATTGTATGAGTGCGATTCGGTGCATGTGTGCGACGGTGAAATAAAATAGGCCAGTTCATGATGTTCTGCAAACGTTAATTTCCTCAACCTGCTCCTCCGTTTTACCAGTCTACTCTCGAAAACAATCAACCAAAACATGTCGATTGCTATGATCACAAACTGGTCTACTAGCAGGTTATGAGACAGACGTATTCGACCAAAATTTTTGGTTGTCATTGATCTATAGATTAGCAATGTATAGTTCTTATTTCATTTACTCTCACGGACAACGACAAAGCGACTGTGACGACAAACGGGATGCTTCGTTTAAAAGCAAAGAAATCTCGGGTTTTTTTTCATTAGGGCGAATCTAACATTGAGAGATTCTCTCGGGGCTTACGCTCTTTCATTCAGCGCCATTTTAAAACTTTCGAGGCATTTTCTGGTACAGATCGAATTACAACAGTACTGACTAGCATACTCTACAAATAGTAGAATGAAAACCGTAAAGGTGATTGGAATATGAATGAAAGAGAAAGTAGTCAAAGAGAGTCTCTCAATGTTAGGTTCGCCTTAATGAAAAAAAAACCTAGAAATGTATGCCGAACAACTCCGGAACATATTGTTTTATTGCATATGATAGTGCCAGATGATGGACAATATAATCATAAGCATAAGCATGAGCATGATTGACCGTCCGAGGTTGCTACTCCGTTATTGGAAGATCAGCTGTTATCCCACAGAGAACGAATAGATGATGCTTGGGACTAACATACATCTTCAATGTGTAAAAACTCGAGATCCCAACCAAAGGCAATACCGGCACCGGCCCCGTCCGAATGCAGGTCAAGTAAGGAAAGGGTAGGAATATGTTGACATGATACTCGCTTTATTGGAAGCCGCGGAATCCACTGCACTTCGACGAGAAATCACTGGGATTTTGAAAAACAGGATTGGGTAGCAGCAGGGTTCGTTTTGGTTAACGATAAGCTGTCAAGTTAAATATTTCAAAATTATGAGTGATTTCCGATTTGAACCGATTTAAACCAGCAGTAAAGATGATATTGGGGCCACTCACAAAGTGTGATTATGGTTTTTAATTGGGAAGTGATTTTAAATAATGCTAAAATGCCGATTTTGACCGGTTCAAACCAACAGTACGGATGCCATTGGGGCCACTCACAAAATGTGATAGTGGTTTTTCATTAGGAAAACAAGGCGTTTCATCTCAACGCCTGAGAGCTAACTCGGACCGATCTACACCAACAGTGCGGATGCTGCTGGAATCACCTACAAAATGGGACAGTGGTTTATTTGCGAACCACGACTGCTCATGCTCACTCGATCACTCGCACAACGAACAATAGGCAACCGAAACAATAGAGAAAACGCTACACCCGATAACAAAATATTATGGAACAACGTATCGACACAACCGATTCAAACTATTCAACTGATAGTCGACGCAAACCCATTAAAAAAGGACATATAGATACAATGGGTAATAATTACCTGTCCTGCTCCACGTCCTGCAGAGCACTTTTTACCTCACGAGTCGCCTGTACCCAACTCCACAGGTGTCCGCCGTCAAGCCTCTGGTGCATCAGTTCATCTCCATGCCCAACCGAAGCATCACTACTAAAAAAGTTTTGAAAAATAGAGAGATATTAGATAATGTCTTCAAAATTGGGTAGAAATAAATTATTTGTTACCTGAAAAGAAACAAAATTAAGAACAAAGATATGTAAAATCCTTGTTGTCCCCCGGATGTTCAAAAAGCATAGCCATTTCTATGAAAAGATTGTTGCGAGTTGTCGATGGTTGATTACAACTATGTGTTGGGCACCATTGGCTGAAATGAGCATTGAATGAGAATAGTGAGAACATTTTATTGAATAAACGACTACAATACTCAGTTGTTTATTAATCTGAAGCTCATGCGAGCTATATCTGATGAACTTAGTCGATGAATTAACCCTCTCAAATTTATCGCTAATTCGCTATTATGACAAATTTACAAGCTCACAACTGCATGATAGTTTGTGATTTGAAAAGTGTCCAGATTCATGAACAAAAAGTCCGGGAACCGACGCAACACGGCATCTGAACTTTGAATTTTAAACCTGTTTCGCTCAACAAATCCTCACACAAATGTGCAAAAGCACGTTGGCTAATATTTAGCGTCAACCAGTGGGTACGTGTGCTCAACTCCAAGTACCCCTTCTATCAAACTCACCTTCAGTTCAATTTACCCAGTGAGTTGGACAGATCACAATAGAAAATATTGTGATGGAGCACGAACGTTAGGTTACTAGATGCATGAAAAATACTTTATAACCTATTTAGGATTATATCTGAAAAATCCAAATTTTGCCAACACCCACCGATGGACAATATAATCATAAGCATAGATAAACTTCAAATGACTGGAAGAAACATGAAGTAAATAGTGATTTCAGATCATCTAAATATGAAATAAATTTAACTCAATGTTCAACAACACATTCTGGCAACAAGCTTAGATGTGAGCAGGAGCTGGTGAAGACATTCTCTCCGGTACACGCGAACAAATGCAAAATAGACAAAGGCAAAATTAGAGCGATCTTCTTCATCAGGTAGGAAACTGATGGTTTTCTAGATGATGTATCTTAAGTCTTCAAAATGACAGTATTAATTTGTTAATCAATCATGATTTATACATTGAATCATTAACCCGATAGATAGAGCTAATGTTTGTATCATTAAAAGTGAAACAATTTGGAAAATGTAGGAGTTTTGGACCTATTTCCTAACAACTGATTAAAACAGTCATCCCTGATTAAGCCGTTCCCTACCCTATAAGTAGTTTGCTCGAAAAGTTTATTATTGTTTTAAACAGTCATCGGTTCAATCATCATTTAATCAAAGTTGAATTACTCAATACTTTATATACATTTGTTGCTGCTCAAAATGTGAACCCATAATATTTTGTTCTCACTTGCGATCTCGTTTCAAGACGAGGGCTTCAAATGGTGAGTTGACAACTTGGCAGGAGGGTGCGACCGACCTCTGGTCCTCACAAGTTCCTACCTCACGCCTCCACGAGTCATATGATCACAAAAGACTGCCAGCTGAAACATGGAGACGCTGGTTGGCGTAGCCTGGGCAATGTTGTCAATCCGACAATAGCGAAGTGAGGGGGTGCGACCGGTAAATCATAGCATAATTTTCCATTCTCAAATCTTTCAGGTCTTCCAGGTCGTCAGGTATTATAAAATAATTTAGGATTTAAAATTCTTTTTTTTTTCATGGCGGTCATACATTGCCTAAATTTTCTGGTTCAAAATGGATGCGCAAGTTTGTCTACAACTGCATCAAAACAGCAGTCGGCACACATGTAATTTTCAGTTCATATTACAATATACCTTCACTATATATTTTATCTTATAGGACATTGTTTATTCATAGCCTAATTCTGTATATTTCATTACATGTATTACGCCAGAAAGGTAAATTTCTCTCAGGTACCATACAGTTTAGGAGAGGAGGTCTTGCGGTTATAGGATGATCATCTTCTGGTAGAAGCAGCAGTAAGAATGGGGATCAATTTTCAGCTGTATCTAGCACCGTCGGAGTGGCCTTCTCGAAAGTAGCAATGGATGTATATATAGATGTGTAGATACTAGTATGTGTTATTATATGATGCATGTTTTTTACAAGCTCTAGCATATTTTCATTAATAGAAATGTTGACGACTCTCTCGACCACTCAACCTTTAATTCCTTCATTATATTTTCCATTAAATGGCGTAATATGACCTTAACATTTCAGTACACGATCATCAACTACTATTTGAGCGGTTCAGAGGAACACAGCTGTTCATCATTATTAATTGCATATCATAAATATAATATTATGGAAGAAGTAATAAAATAATTAATAAAATTTTAATTGCTTCAGTTTGGTGATCCGGCCGGTATAATTATTTTATTACATTATATCAAATAATAATAAAAATTAATAAATGCTCTTCATTCCAGAAGGTTACATATCTATATGTCATGATTAAATACGTAATAATATAATATTATGGTTTTATATACAATTGAATGCTTTATTGATATTTATACCTCAATGAATAACAAGATGACCTTCACATTCCAGAGATACAGTCACCCATCAGTGATACAAAGTGGTACGAAGCTGCATAAAGGGCGATACGGTCAAAATTTGGTCAATATCAACTTGACGTATTTCTTTCAATTTTGCATTTAAAAAACCTGAACACCCCTCATTTTGAGTGTGTGTGTGTATAGAATGTTGCTCCTATTTTGATTTTGGAATTCACTCTTCAGTTGTCAAAATGCCGTCCAAGCAAGAAGAGCAGCGTATCAAAATTTTGCTCGCGCATCGCGAAAATCCGAGCTACTCGCACGCAAAGTTGGCAAAATCGCTAAAAGTTGCCAAATCAACCGTTACAAATGTAATTAAAGTGTTTGGGGAACGTTTGTCGACAGCCAGGAAGTCTGGATCGGGGGGAAATCGAAAACCGGAAGCCGCTGAGACGACAAAGAGAGTTGCCGGTAGTTTCAAGCGAAACCCTAACCTATCTCTCCGAGATGCCGCAAATAAGCTGGGTGTATCGACTACAACCGTGCATCGAGCCAAAAAACGAGCCGGACTATCGACTTACAAGAAGGTAGTGACTCAAAATCGCGATGATAAACAAAATACGACGGTCAAGCGCAGATCCCGGAGGCTGTACACGACGATGCTGACGAAGTTTGACTGCGTGGTAATGGACGACGAAACCTACGTCAAAGCCGACTACAAGCAGCTTCCGGGACAGGAGTTTTATACGGCAAAAGGAAGGGGAAAGGTAGCAGATAGTTTCAAGCACACGAAACTGTCAAAGTTCGCAAAGAAATATCTGGTTTGGCAAGCCATCTGTACCTGTGGCTTGAAAAGCAGCATTTTCATAGCTTCCGGGACTGTCAACCAAGAAATTTACGTGAAAGAGTGTTTGAATAAACGTCTGCTGCCTTTCCTGAAGAAACACGGTTGTTCCGTACTGTTTTGGCCGGATTTGGCATCTTGCCATTACGGTAAAAAGGCCATGGAGTGGTACGCCGCCAACAACGTGCAGGTGGTTTCCAAGGACAAGAACCTTCCCAACACGCCAGAGCTCCGCCCAATTGAGAAATACTGGGCTATTGTCAAGCGGAACCTAAAGAGGACCAAAAAAACTGCTAAGGACGAGCAGCAGTTCAAGGCAAACTGGCTTTCTGCGGCGAAGAAGGTGGACAAGGTGGCTGTACAAAATCTGATGGCAGGGGTCAAGCGTAAGGCCCGGCAATTCGGATTTGGAAAAGCGGAAGCCTAACTGAATATTTTTCCTGAATTTTATACTAATTGAACTTGAAAAAGAAATTTAATTTGATTTTTTAAATAAACGATTTCACCGATTTACACGCGTTTTCCCTTGACCAAATTTTGACCGTATCACCCTTTATTATTATTACTGCCTCAATATTATTATTTCAGCAGGTTAATTAATTTAGTTTAACATGGTTATCATAGGCTCGTGAACTCCAACTATTACATATTTTAACTAAATATCCTTGTATAATTTTTGCTCTACTATATATTCATATATAACATATTATTATTACATTACATCTATATTTATATAAATATAATAAATACTGGGTTGGGAGGGAGCACCAGGGTATCATTCAAGCTGAAACTGGACGATGGTTTGATTGATTGCCTGAGTCTAGGAGGGAACAAACAGTATCATTTCTTATCCTACCGATTCGAGTGTGGTGCTGCGAGTTCTACTCCAACAGTTTCAGGGAGAGTGACGCGCCCTTCTTAACAAGCCATCCTGTAGAAAGCTTAATCAGTATTGCGAATTGTGTTATTCGATTTGTTGGATCATATCGTTGGAAGGAGATTCTTAATTTCCCGTGGATTTCGTGTAAGTGTCTCTGCTTACGGGTCCACCCCTCCGTTTTTGGCCCTTCATACAGCGATAGTGCGAATTCAGATCGGTGGCCCAATTTGATCTTGCTGTTAAGTGGAGCTGCATCCAAGCCAAGGGCTAGAGGGGATGGTGGCTACCATACATACATACATACATACTTGCGATCTCGTTTCAAGACGAATCTGACCCGATGTTCAGCTGTTTTGGAGGATCCAATTATTATTTTTATCTTGTTGTTGAAATTGTAACTTCAGATATCAGCCAGCTTAAGAAAATAATATTGAGTTTTAACAGACGCATGCAAGTCAATTGTAAGCCAAAACAAGCGTGAACAACGAAGTTGTGTGAAATCTTTTATACAACAGACCTGATTTAAACAATAACCTGCTTACATTTACCTGAAATATCTCTTGCATGGGTTCTTATGGATGAAGCATTCCATTTATCTGGTTTTTTCTTCTTTCTGGAAAGGTTTTCTCTTTGTTTCATTCACAGTTTGAAAGAAACATGTAGTTTTCGATCAAAGTTTTTAATAATAAGTCAAATTCTTTTTCTTTTTCATGTTCAGCTAGTACAGAATACAGGAGAAATATTCAGCTAAGCTTCCTTTTTACCGAATGCGAATTGCCGTGTCTTTCGTTTAACATCAACCATAAGATTTTGTTCAGTATCTTTGTCCACTTTATTCGCTGCAGAACGCCAGTTTGCCTTGAACTGTTTCTCGCTCACAACAGCTTTTTGAGTCTTCTTAAGGTTCCGCTTGATGATGGCCCAATATTGTTCGATTGGGCGGAGCTCTGGCGTGTTGGGAGGGTTCTTTTCCTTGGGCACAACTTGAACGTTGTTGGTAGCATACCACTCCATGGCCTTTTTTACTTAATGGCAAGATGCCAAATCCGGCCAAAATAGAACGGAACAATTATGTCGCTGCAGGAAAGGCTGTAGACGTTTTTGTAGGCACTCGCTCAGATAAATTTCCTGGTTGATGGTTCCGGTCGCAATGTAAACGTTGCTCTTCAAGCCACAAATACTGATGACCTGCCACACCAGACATTTCTTCGCGAACTTTGACAGTTTAATGTGCTTGAACCTTTCCCCGTCCGGCTACCGTATAAAATTCCTGTCCAGGAAGCTGTTTAAAGTCTGCCTTGACGTAAGTTTCATCGTCCTGCTGTACCATGTAATCAAACTTCGTCAGCATCGTCGTATACAACTTTCGCGATCGTGCTTTGGCCGACGTGTTTTGTTTATCGTCGCGATTTGGAGTCACCACTTTCTTGTAAGTCGACAGTCCAGCTCGTTTTTTAGCTCTATCCACGGTTGGAGGCGCCACTCCCAGCTTCTTTGCGACATCTCGGACGGCGAGGTTGGGGTTCCACTCGAAACAGCGGGCAACTCTTTTTGTCGTCGCTGTGGCCCCCGGCTTTCGATTTCCTCCAGATCCAGCTTTCCTGGCTATCGACAAACGTTCACCGAACACTTGTGATACGTTGGTAACAGTTGATTTAGCCACATTCAACAATTTCGCCAACTTGGCGTGAGAGTAGTTTGGATTTTCGCCATGCGCGTGCTAAATTTTGATGCGTTGCTTCTTTTCCCTCGACGACATTTTGATAACTGAAGTGGTAATCTTAAAATCAAAATAGAGGCGTGATGCTACACGCACACATTAATGCACGATTGAAGGAAATGCGACGATTTATTGTCTACACGGTTGAATGTGTCCATTTTTCTTGCCAAGCTAAAATAAGAGAATAATCTAATTTTAAGCTGTTCCGAAGTTGTACGTCCTTCAATCTTCCAAATAATTCTTCTGATATATGTTTTCATTTCTTCTGAAGAACTGAAAACTGAATAATATAAAGAGAGGCATACACGAAAGTCTGAAGCATGGGTTGCAATATTTTCAAGGACATTGCGACCCACGCGAGTAGAGAGAACCTCAAACGTAAAGTATTTCAATAACGAGGGTATATTTTGGCACTGATAATCAATAGTGATCCAGAGCAGCTAATTTCTAAGCATCGTCACGATATTGAACGATCTTTACTGGACTTTTCAAAATATAAAGAACCAGATGAAAAGCAATTGGAAATACTTGTAACTAGAAAAGAAGAAGAAACATTAGTATTTTCCATTTCATTCCAACTACCTTTGTTTATCTTGAGAGATACGCGTATTTCGTCTACAATGTGCTAATAACTCGACAAGGTACGAGACACTGAAGAAGTCTGCACATTGTTGACTAAATACGCGTTTCTCTCAAGATAAGCAAAGGTAGTTGGAATGAAATGGAAAATACTAATTTTTCTTCTTCTTTTATAGTTACAAGTATTCCACTGAACATCTCAAACTCTCTAGAATTGGAAATACTTGTTTAAACCACGCAGCTTGCAAGGCAACATTGCGTTATAGAACACCGAACAACTAAGCGGTAACTGAATATTCAAACTATAAACATTAGGATGTTGATTAAATCAATCCTACTAATCAATCAGCCCCTGCATCGTAATAAACGTGAGTTATTGCGTCCCCCACAGTGCCAAAAATGTACTGTAACTCAGCAATTTGTCGTGATTGTTCAGTCAGTAGTTCCACTCTTTTTTTTAGCAAACGTAGGCTTCCACCGTCAACATATTAAAGGGTGAATACGATAAAAAATGTTTTTTTTTTTCATTTTCCAAAAGCATGGTGCCAATGTTTACAGTCAATCCGTCCAATTCTAAAAAAAGCAAGAACGAGATTTAGTCCCGATTTCACTATTATATACATTTTCTTACAGGATGCAAACCGATTTTTGTTCAATTGTAAAGTCTCTGTTAGTAACATTTTTGAAAAACCACATAAACTCATCAGTTTTCATAATTATAAAACATGACTCTACCGTAACCCCATTTTAGATACTTTATTGCTAAATATTAAAAGAGTTGAACAATGTCACAAATGACTATAAATGTTTTCATTCCATGGCACTATGGTACGAATAGACAAATTTTGCGACAAAAATCGATAACTCGAAAACCATTAACCTTATTTGAAAACACGGAATACGTGAACTGGAAGTACAAACTTCGATCTACAAGATCTACGCAAAACTTGAGAACCTCTATATTTTTATCAGCAAACCAGGCTTGGGCAACTTTGAATTGTGAATTATAATCTATTTTCGCTAATTGGCATAATTTGCTGGAAACGCCTTGTTGTCACCGGAAGTTGAAACGATGCACAGATTTGTGATGCTGTTTCTTTTTTGGTTCACTGCTGCTCTATCAAATCTTCGCTTATCTTACACCATAAGCTTACGTTTCTTTTCACGTTTGTTGATGTGATGGCCATTACCGGCATTTTTCAAAAATCGTCCGGCAACGCTATGTGATCGGAAGATTCTCCGACCATTTTCTCTGGAAAAGAAGTCTGGATTTGCGTTTTGCTTTTTCTACGAAAATAAGATGCTTCGCTCGACCCATTATTGCTGGATGACACCAAAAATATTCCGTTTTCACCATACCATGAAAACTCATGCGTGATTCGATCGCAATGAGTCTAAACCATATCGAATATATGTCAAAATTCTGTTACAGTTTATTTTATCTACAAAAAGATACCTGAAGAACTCAGAGTGTGGGATTGAGGGTGCCAACATCTCGACCCACGAAAAACCCACCCGTGCCTCGAGCCCCGGCCCTCCCCGGAACCAACATTCGGTATCACTTCAGGGAGCCTTACGCACCCACTATGTCTAACTACATAGGTCTTTAGTAGTTAGCCCCTGCTACCTGACGCTGGTTCGATCGAGATGATCCGTGGCCTCAACCGGTTTCGGGACATCTGTGAGGGCGAGGCCTTCCAGCTCGTCCGCGATCTTCCTGTCACGTCCGTTTACGGTACCTCCCGAGCCTCGCGCCGTATGGTCCTTCATCCAATCGAGAAAAACCAGGTGCTGGACCGGGTTAGGGGCGTCTGGGAGCGCGGCATCCTCAACATCGTCCCTATTCTTTCCTGCCCGCCCGTGATGACAAGCAAAATTTCACTGAAAAAAGTCCATTATTTCGGAGCTTTACACCATTTTTTGCAAACATTCTTTCATTGAAAGAAGAAACATACGTACTCGAAGACATAAAACAGCTTCCAGGTCTGGCTTTTTATACCGTAATGTCAATCCACCAAACTGTCCAGACTTCGCCCAATAGAGAAGTACTGGGCTCTAGTTAACCAGAAACTCTTCGAAACTAAGAAGAAAGCAAATGGTACCGATGATTTCAAGAGAAGGTCGAGAATCGTCACGGCGGGCGTATCTGAGGATACCGTACGGAACTTGTCGGGTTTGGTTCACGGTCAATCGCTTCTATCAGTATCTCGTCGATTAGGATAAAGAACAGTAGTGGTGATCAGTGCTGTAAATAGTCACATCGAGCCAATGCGCTAAATTTGCCAAAAAACTTGTTCCAGAAGATGATTTTCACATTAGCTCGTATGACGAAATTGTTGTGCTAGGTTCTTTTCATATATTTGGTACACAATTCGTTGTTCTAACTTTAAAACACTGAATATAACACTTTCTAAATACTAGTTAGGGCAATCTCCAATTTTATCATACACCATATTCATTTATTTAGCGGCTGAACCAAGCTATCGGTAAATTTATTCAATTGCACGAAATGACTTTTTACAGCACTGGTGGTGATAGTATTCACCATTGCCTCATCCCAGCTACAACCCGCATGGAATCGGACAAGACCCCGTTTCTCAACACTCTGCACGAAAAGGCCTCGTACTGAGCTCCGATGAGGCTGCCGATTCTATCAGGGACTTAGGCCGCTTTACATATTCTAGTGATTGAGTCGCTTCTTCGTAGTCAATGAACACCAAATAAAGCGCTTTTGGAATTCGTTGGTCTGTCACGGAATCCACCCTGCTGCTGCCGGAGAGTCGCATCGATCTTCTCCTGAATCCGGGCTAGGATCATTTTGCAAAGAACTTTGAGAACGGTACACAGCAACATAAGAACCTATACTAAAATATCCTGCATCTAGTCGGTCGGAAAAGTAGCGGTGACCCAGATATTGCGGAATAAATGATGCAACATTTGAGCGATCGATGATGATAAGAGGTCGAGCCCTGGGGCTCTGCACTATGGTACGTATGGACATATTTTGCGACAAAAATCTATAACTCGAAAACCATTAACTTTAGACTCATGATGTCTTCGGAAGATTTAATATATAAAAAAGATTTATCTTCTAGTTTGGGTGGTGACTAGGGTGGTTCTTTTATGTTCATAATAAAAACTTAAATTTTTTATTCTAATGATTTAGACAATTTTATGCTTCTACAGAATTGTAGATGTTTTAATTTAATGAAACTTTGCTGAAACATTTTTACTTCTATCTCATCAACGTATCGTTTCTAAACAGTTTTTCTTACTATCCTTGGAGTGAGACTTAAAAAAATAAAAAATAAATATTTTTTTTATTTCAATTTGAATTTGAAAACTTTATGTGGATGACGCAAGCTCACTACCGCCATCTGCTCAGCTCTATCACCTATGACAGTGTGCCCAACAGATGGCGCAGGTGTGTTAGTGACGATGACTTGTAGTGCAAAAAGTTCAATGTGTTATGTCTGCTTGTCTGTGATATAAATGTTAATACATAAAAGGAGGTGGTTTCAAATAAAAATATAAACATTTTCATTAAAAACTCCAGTATTTCGCTCTTTGATGACAATTGTTGATGCTGCTGATCGAAAATTATGCAGAAAAAACGCAAAACTACCAATTTTAAAATGAGTTTTTCTCCTGAAGGGGACAAAAGGGGACAAACGATTTTGCATGGATCATGTAGTTGGAAGTTTGTACTTTCAGTTCACGTATTCCGTGTTTGCAAATACATTATCAACCTCTACAACTTTTTTTATACAATAACTAGCAACTAGCAAATATTTATGTCTTAAAAGTCATCGCTACAAAGTTTTCAAATTCAAATTGAAAAAAAAAATTGCAGCAGAAAAATTGTTTTTAAGTTCTACCCTAAGGATAGTAAGAAAAACTGTTATTAAATGATATGTAGATGGATAGAAGTTAAAATTTGTTAGCAGAGATTCATTAAATTAAAATATCAACAATTCTGTAGAAGCAAAAAATCCAGAGTGAAAGAGCGTAGATCGAGTGCCTCAAGGCGAGCGTCGTAGTGGAACATATGACCGCAAGCTGAACCAGAAGGTGTTGAGAACCGTCAGAGCAAACTCTGGACTGTCAGATTATGAAATCGCACAAAAGACGCTGCTGCTCGCAGTACCGTTCGAAGAATTTGTTTGCGAGCAAGCTATCGTTCTTATCGAGCCAGCAAGCAACCAAACAGAACGTTGAAACCAAGTTTTGTCACCAAAACTCGAGCTCATAAATTGTACCAGCAGGTTCTGACGAAGTACCAAGGATGCCTGCTCATTGACGATAAAACCTACGTCAAAATGCATTTCGGACAGCTTCTTGGCCAAAAATTCTACATGGCGGAGGCACGGGGAGATGTTCATGCAAAGTTTAACTTTGCTTTTATGGACAAAATTGCCAAAAAAAACTGATGATTTGGCAAGGGATAGGAAGCTGCGTAGCAAAGACCAAAGTGTTCGTGACGAATAAGACGATAGACTCGAAGCTGTACTTGGAAGAACGCCTTAAAAACCGCGTACTACCTTTCGTTAAAGCCCATAAAGGTCCCTTGAAGTTTTGGCCAGATTTGGCGAGTTGCCACTACAGCCGGGAAGTCATCCAGTGGTACCGCGATAAAAACGTAGATTTTGTCGATAAAAACATAAATCCACCCAACTGCCCGCAGTTCCGGCCCATTGAGAGATTTTGGGCAATAATGCAGTGGAAGCTTAAGAAAAGTGGAAAAACTGCTCGGGACGCGACTCAGATGACCAAAATGTGCGAATTTTCATTAGAAACAAGGAGAAATGATTTTTGTTGATATATTTTCTAAAACTGCAGTAAATTGCCTTTGTTTTGATGTATCAAATTTATTTGTACGTCAATCCGTTACTGAGATACAGATGATTTTATTATTCCGGATTCTAAATGGACAAAGCTTTACGCCGAACCCTTGGCTGATCAGACCGAGGAGTTGGGGGGCCTGGCTGGCACTTGCAAAAGTTATTCAAAGTGCTCGAACCAGCTACAGCTAGTCAGGGTCGGTCAGTAGCTTTTTTTCTGGGTGCACAGCTCACCTAGATAATATAGAATATCTACAGTACGAGTTTCCAGTTCATTAACAAAGTACCTTTTCACCGTGGCATCTTCCAATCGGCGGGTCTTGAACCCTCGTCCAACTTTCTCCTTTTGTCGTCGAATCTGCGCATTTCGCAGACATACTTCGACGATAAGTAGATGATGGTCAAGCGATATCGGCACCGTTAATTGCGCACATGAATAAGGATCCGTTGCCATGTTTTACTGACGCAGGTGTGGTTGATTTGATTTTCGGTAAAACCATCACGGGAAACCCACGTGACCTTGTGCGCTTTTTGATGGGGTAAGAGCGAGCCCCCAATTACCATATCGTTGTTACCCCAGAACTCTGCAAACAGCTCACCGTTTCGCTCATATCTCCGAGACCATGGCGTCCCTTGATTCGCTCATAGTTTCGGCTGTCGGATCCGATCATCGCATTGAAGTCGTCCATACAGATCTTGATATCTCCCTTCGGAACCTTATCTATGATGGCATAGAGTCAGCTGTAGAAGTTCTCTTTGTCTTGCAGATCGGCAGCATCAGTTGGCGCGTAACATTGGATTATGATAAGGTTTCGAACCCGTGTTATGAATCTGGCATCGTTTATCCTTTCAATTAGTAGGCTCCTTCTTCCCTCCCTAAGCGTAGATTGGTCCTGGGCGTTAGAAGAAAACCAACACCATGGTGCCGGGGAGTGTGTTTACCCCGAAGGCCAGAGTATAGCAGAATTTGTCCCAATGGCATTCTGTGTTCTTCATAATTTGGCCAATGGACTTCACGCTAGTTGTGCCAATTTTCCCTGCTGAGCTAGAGTTGATACGTTACATGTTCCAATAATTATGCCTTGTTTCGCACTAAAGGTCGTTGCCGTTAAATCAGTCCGTTATCTTTCTCTGTCGCTTTCTTGAACATTTATAATGTTTCGGAAGTAGTAGGTTGTTAGCCCAAGGCTCCCTATCCCCGTGATGGGGCTGCCATCTTAGGTATAGCTTCTAAGGAAGAGCATTCCTTATTCAGGACATTCCATGGTGGACAGACGCTCGATTCGCTGACATTTAGCTGATGTCAGATGGACAACAGTGCCCAGGTTGCACTACCAGCTAAGCAATGCAATTCTTAGCTGGCGGTCGTTTTTCATCGTTAGATCCGCGGTAGCCGGAAGAAGAAACTTGTGTGGACCGTGAGCTTTATTGGTCGCTCTTTCCAGGTTGTCGACTCATCATTTGCAGCCTGATTCCCAGTCTGGTCTAGGAATTGTCCGTTAAAGAAAATTGCTCGACTCCCTAGACATAGGGTATGATTGTACTTGTCACACATTCATACTAATGCAAGAATTGTACCTGGTGTCGAAAGCTCCCAACTAATCACTGTAGAAGGGCATTTAGAACACTAAGTTGAGAGTAAGCAAAAAGCTAACTGTAAAAGCAATAAGCTGGAAACGCTAAAAAAATAAGATGGGAACTTAAAAGTGGCTGAACATTTAATTTTATTACACATGTCTCAGCATTGAATTACATTCTCTTACAACCTGTTTCGGGATTACACACGTGATTTAGAACCATGAACGTTAACTCAATCTTTACTTTTGCATTCACCCGCACTCACGAAACTACCCATGTAGCATCAATCATAGTAACCTATGAGTCAGCAGACAACATTTGACAGCTCTATCAGTCGAACTCTAACCGCGATGGCAAAAACAGTGAAGCAACTCCGTTCAGAAGTTTGCGCGGTTAAAGATCAGCACCCCGCAGCGTCGAAAACGGACATCGTGCGGCACTGTTTGTACGCCGGATCCGCCCGTTCCGGCATCTACTATAGCTTGGCACTTTTAGACAACAATCAAAGCATCGAAAAAAGCCCGGTTCCGGATGGCCAACGACCTTGAGCGACAAGAAGCTTCAAAGGATGCTGAAGTAGAAGACCGAGGGAAAAGTGGCTACATCGTTGCGTGCGCCTGGTCGGGAGGTCGTTTCAACCGGTCAAACAGTTAAAAAGTACCTGGCAAACATGAACATGCACGTCAGGAAGCGGATGTCGCGTCCACTGGTTTCGAAGCTGCAGGCAATGACGCAGCGGCAGCGGAAGAATAAGATGGTCAACTCGATTTTCCCGGCGAATCGCGACGTGGTGGTGGTGATGCCTGCCGGAAGTTGCGTCGTTCATCACGAAATACCATAAGATCGTAAAGATGCGGTGTTCTGGCCGGATCTGGCGTCGGCCATCTACTCGAAGCGATCGTTGGAGGAGATGGAGCGGCTGAATATTGATGTGGTACCCTAGTCGGCGAATCTGCAAAACGTCCCCCAGCTGCGTCCCTTCGAGAATTTCTAGGCCAACCTGAAGCATAAGATCTACTTCATGTTGTCGCGAAAACTGAGGAAGGATTGATGAATAAAACGAAAAAAGAACTCAAAAACATGCCTACACGCATGTTTTCGTCCACCATGGCGAATTACCTACCTAAATAATTACCTCCTTGGGAAATTTATCAAAAGCAATTTTTTTATCACCATCCGAAAAAAGTCCATTTTTGTAATGCAAACGTTATTTTTCTTAACAATTTTTAAACCAAAGATAAATCCGCAACTTTATCTTGTCCACCCTTTACTTATGATGATATATGGTTACGCTAAATATAGAAATCTCAAGTGTTATTCGTCGCGCTTTTAATTAGTTCGACCGCGTGCCGGCTGGATGATGATGATGATGATGGTGATGGTTGCTGTCTGCCCAAAAAAGGTCCTATCGTACGGGGCTACCTGGCAGGCGCATTTTTTTTCGCTTGCCGTCCCCTCACTGGTCACTGTGGTGTTGATATGTACTAAGTGGTATGAGCATTAAGGTAAACAAACTGAAACGCGTGTTAGTGCACGAGCAGCTAATTAATGCGTTTTGGGCATCGTCCAATTTGACAAGTGTAGCAGCAACCGTTTATGGTTCGCAATGCTCGAAGTCGTCACATAGAAGGTACCTTTTTTGTCTGTGGGTGCAAATTTGCGATAACAGACCAAAGATGGCACAAGCAGAGCCGTTCGGGGGGGTTGGGGGAGCAGAAATCAATCAATCGAGATAAGCTTCGATAAGTGAAAGGTTTCATCACGTCCTATGAGGAAGGCGCAACCGAAGGTAGGAAGTAGAGTGCTCATTTTATAGCACTAAATCACTTGTCCCTTTAGTTTCGATAATAATGTGAGTGGCTGTGAAAAATTTATATCCCTGATAGCGTCAATGAATTTGCCGTACAAACTGTGTGCACTCTTCCGAGTAGCAGCAATCTGTTAGGCGAGTGACTCCCGGTAGAAGCGGAAAATAACAAAACTTCCGAAACAACCCTCATCAAGCCATTTGGACAGCTGTTACACCGAAAGCAATATCCAACGTCCATGTGAAAGTGTACACCTATCTATCTATCTGGAGTTTTGCCGCCTGGTGGCGCTTCACTCGGATGCCCATCGTCGCCTGCTTAGTCGTAGGTACCTAGATGTATCACGCCGCCATTATTGTTATTTTAGTTCGCATCCAGAAGGCTAAGCAGGCTGGGAATGGCACGATATTTATAGGTGGCCGATGGGCGAAAATGTTCTATTATGCAATAACCCTTCGGCAACAGCTGACCGAACGTCCGACCAGGTCCAAGTTCTATGGCAAAGTCAACCAGGTAGCCGGTCGCCGGTAATGAGACAACTATTTATGGGGGTAATTATTCTCCATCGCCGGATGGGCTTCGCCACATTTTCTCGTAAAGATTCCCCTTCCCGGCTGTCAGGTATGGCTATTTGTGCAATCATTTCCTAGATGAGTTTGCTCTTTCTTCCCATCATTCACACTGAATTAGCCTAAACTGAGACGACCCCACTAGCGAAGAAATAGCGAAATGAAAAATCTGCAAATTGAGTTCGAGGTTATTTTTCTTCGTTCGGGAAAAAATCCTTCTTCGTAAATATTTGATAGCTTTTGGCTCCGTTCTCTCTCTCTCTCTCTCGCTCGTTTTGGAAACAGCTGTGCGAGCGGTTCGTAGCGACTTAAGATGAAGGCAGGAGACGAACCCCTTGCCCGATGCTCTTCTGTCGGGTGAAGTAAATATGTGAGCTCGCGCGCTTGAATGAAAATTCTTGAAACTTTTCTCATTTTCGACGTCGTTGAGGTGAGTGCTTCCGGGGTAGGGAAATTTATGACGGCGAACCATTATCAAGCCAAGATTGAACGGTAAGCAACCCATAGAAGCAAAGGGGGGGGGGGGTGATCATGGGAGGGATACCACCAACGCCTTCCGTAGCCAAAGGATAATAAGCGAGGTGAAAGTTTTGCCGAGAAGCGGTTGCTTGAGTGGATCATTATTTGAATAGTTTTGGTGAATGGCTTTGGCTGATTTATGTATGAGAACATGGCTGAACAAAATCGTTCGAGCGGTGGTTTCACACTATAAATATGATAATTATGAAATTATCGTAATCCAATAGGAGGAGTGATCATAAATAAAATTTACGTACCGTACCAGTTGCGTTGGGAATCGGAACTGGGAGTGGGTTAGTTCAAGGTGCACAGTTAGAAAGAAAAATTTATTTTGATGCTTTACCTAGTGAACATAAAGGGAATGCTAGATTTTGCTTTTAATTAATCTTTGACACAGTTTGAAAGAAACATGTAATTTTCTACGTTGACTTAAAGTTCATGAAATATCCCATGAACTTATGCCAAATCTAGCGTTTCATATGTATGCATACACAAAAAAATAAAAAATTGTAGCGAAAACTGCAATTGCAGTTTTTGCAATCATATCTTGACAAATCCGCATGATTCTAAAAAGGCAATTTTGCCCATCATGATCCACAAACCTTTTTATGGTATAAACAAAGTGTATGCAAGCGGTTATCGCTGTGTGCCTAGTGCCTCGACAGTCGCACTAGGGTTGGGTTTTTGTTCATCCTGTCAACAACTTCTCAATATAGGTGAGACAATGGCACAAAACGCCGCTACGCCATATGCCACTGTTGCTATTCCGCTGTCAAGTGTTCTATTTTTATTTGCACTCGTCATCACCCTCTTATCGCCCTCTCATCAAGTCATCATGCGTTTTATGAAATAAACGAAGCCATGTAAGTGTGTGCTTCATTGTTGTAACGTTGAGTGCCTCGACAACCGAAGCAACTGTAGGGCTTTTATTCCGTTCACCTCAACTTGTTGTGGTGACTGGATGGTTTCAATGAAGAGCCGTCATGCCGACGGTCAAGGTTCGACTCTCAGTAGCGGATCGTAATATTTTTTTTGTGAGCCATTAAATTTACTACTACTAATCAACTGTACAACCTCACGCACACATTGAATTTTTCTAATCGAATTGATGTGTTGCTTTTTTGCCCACGACCAATGTTGCATTTTTTCTCCAAGTTGCGATCCATTACGAGAAATGAAATCAAATCATGCGAAATTGCATTACAATCTTGCTTTTTTATTTTGTGTGTAGATAACGCATAATCTATCTATATCTATTCTATATATATATATACATATATATATATGTATATATATATATATATATATATATATATATATATATATATATATATATATATACATATATATATATATATATATATATATATATATATATATATATATATATATATATACACGGTGTTCAATAAGTTCGAATACAAGTTTTCATCATTGCGTAGGTATGCGCCATGTACATATTCTGCATTGGTATTGGTGTCAGCTTTAGCTTCATTCATACGCTACCGAATGTGCGCGGTGTTGACATTCTGTTAGTTGTTGTTCGTTTGTTACGCGCGATGAAAGAGTATCCGGCTGCTGAAATCGCATGGGGTCAAGCGGAACTTTGTCTACTCGACCATCAGGCGATACCGGGAGACGTCCTCGACCAATGACCGTGCGAGATCCGGTCGGCCGCGTTCAGCGAGGACGCCACGGGTCATCAAGATCGGGGAGCGAATTCGGCGCAAAAAGAACCGCTCAATCCGGAAAACGGCTGCAGATCTCAACGTTTCCATTGGAACCGCTCACACCATACTCACCAAGGACCTTGGTTTCAGGCCTTACAAAAAACGTAAGGTCCATGGCGTTTCGGAGGCTACCAGCAAAAAGCGGTTGGATCGAGCTAAGAGGATCCTCTCTCGGCACGCTGGTCAGGAGTTGTGTTTTTCGGACGAGAAACTGTTCGTGCTGCAGCAGCCGCACGATGTGCAAAATGACCGGGTGTGGGCGCCATCATGAGGACAGCATTCCTGAATCCAATATAAACATCCCTCGGTTCCAAAGTGCCGCGTCGGTGATGGCTTGGGGGCAGTATGCAAACGTGGTAAGCTACCCTTGGTGTTTATTGAAAAAAACGTCAAAATCAACGCGGCGTACTACAAAACTCGAGGTTTTGGAAAAGGTTGTTGCCCCCAGTCTCCGAAGCCTCTACGGCGATGAGCACTACGTGTTCCAGCAGGACAGTACACCAGCCCATACGGCAAATGTGGTTCAAGCCTGGTGTCGGGACAATTTAACCGACCTTCTGGACAAAACTTTGTGGCCTCCCAGCTCCCCGGACTTGAATCCTCTCGACTTTTTTGTTTGGTCCTATATGATGGCGAAGCTGGAACGAATACAAGGTCAGCACTTTGGATCATTTCAAGACGGTAATTCTCAAAATCTGGGACGAAATGCCCATGCAGTCCGTGCGTGCTGCCTGCGACGCGTTCGAGAAACCGTTTGGAAGCTCGTTAAGGAGTACAAAGGGGGTCATTCAAGAGAAATGTTGTAAACGTTCCTTGTAAACATAGCTTTCAATAACATAAATCCAAAAATAAAAAACATGTTTTCATTTTTTTAACAAATTTTGAAAGTGTATATATATATATATATATATATATATATATATATATATATATATATATATATATATATATATATATATATATATTATATATATATATATATATATATATATATATATATAAATGAAATGCTGTCCGTTCGTGACAGCATATCTCACGAACGACCCGATGGATGTACTTGATTTCTTTTTTATTTGATTCGTCTTGGTTTCCAACAGGTTTATATGACAAAAAAATTAAAAAAAATTACTGAAAAATGGAAAAAAAATCATAAAAACCAAATTGTGATTTTGTGTGGGAATATCATAATATGCTAGACGGCAAGGAAACTATTATAATGGCTTCGTTATTAAAATAAAACAAAATGAACGAGAGAGGAGAGAATCACTTTACTTTTGTTACTTAGCACCTTCTGAAAAGATACACAAAAAATGATAGTACACTAGAGTCGCTTATTTCACCATTTTTGTTTGCGTGAAATAACGCGGTTTTCCTTACTCACGCGAGTAGATACCGTTCGCTTAAGTTTGATCGAAAACGCGTCTCAAACCTAACTTTTCTCGCTTTTTACGAAGGTTTTGTGAATTACGGGTTTTTACACAGATTCAGGAATTTACTCGGTTTTTTAAGTAGTTTTTTCCATTGCACTCATTCCTGTGCAAAAAGTAACTTCAGTGTAAACGATTTATAGCAAGTAAATGCACGTATAAACTGGAACGTTTGTATTGGTGACACCTCGCAGCGAGATGTATATTATTGGAGTGAAGGTCAATGAAAGTGAAGGTATTAGTTTATGTCTCTTGTGTTGAACTGATAGATGTATAATTAAGTTTTTTTCTTAAATTATTATCGTTCGCCGTGTGATTAATAGTGGATCAGGAAGGCGAAAACGACGATATTACTAGAAATTTAAAAAAAAACACACACTGATTGAGTTGCAATTTCAGTTAATTTCAATTAGTATCTTTATACAATGCCTTCAACTAGACAGAATAATATCGTTCGGCTGCTAGCTCAGCAAACTCTCGAATGAGACAAAACGACGATCAGCGTGCAACTCTAACTGAGGATCGACAACGGATTTCACTAGCTTGAATGATGTTGAGTGAAGAAAAAAGAGTAGCTCAAAATATAAGCGATAGAGTTAGAAAGAAGCGCAATCGGTAAGTATTAGAAGAATCTGGTAACAATCGGGCCCAACATAACCTTAAAAATCGATTACGAAGGCAAGCCTTCATTCCACAAAATTTTCAACGTGCTGCCCTTGGTTGATGACAATGCGAATATATCAGTCGCCATTGATCAATCAGTGTAGTTTGTTATCATTGTAATGCATAAAGTTCCCAAATGAAACACCAGAGCATTTGCGCTCATTGGTGTCTGTATCAGGAAGTGGTTTTAAACATTTTCTGCAGAACATCCAGAGTTATAATGGTTGTTTTTTTTTAAACGACTTCGTTTGGCGCAACGCACATAATAATACTTGAAAGTTTTTTTGGACAGAGTTCAAAAATAAGTAAATTATGAAATTGTGAAACTGTCTACGTTACAGGTCAAATTTACCCAAAAGTGAGTTCAATGTTGCCACCGACGGACGCAGACCATAAATTTCTACAGATTTATTACATGGGAGATTCACTCAGCAACATTATTCCACCACGATGCGGCACAATGTACAAACATTGCAAACGATGCTTTATGAGCCCAATAGATTGATTCAAATGTTCAAGTCTACTCTAGATCGATTGCCATCTAACAACCATTAGCTTGCGATTCGAGCAAATCCCTTCTCCAATTTCCCAATAAGTAGTTTAATTGTAGGCAGGACAACGTCTACCGGGTCAGCTAGTATTATATGTTTCTTTCAAACAGAATAATTATTAAATATCATTTTTATTAGATATCATTTTTACCCTCACCTGTTATCGCAAAGCAAATTTAGTTTTAAACATTTACTGTTGTCATTTTTTACAGACGATGTTTGACGAACGTTTATGAATACTATCAGCATGCTGACGAATGCCGAATATTACCAGCATGTCATGGAAATAAAATTAAGCTTGTCACCATTACCACTGCTTAATTTATGTGTGTATGAATTTGATATCATAGAGCGGTTCAACTCCAAATCAGTAAATAACAAAAGTTTAATATTCTAGATTTAAGCGAAACTTTGCAAACGAGTTCGGAATAGCTTAGCTTAGCTTAGCTTAGCTTGACTGACTGCACGTATCGATGGTTGCTACTCCGTGATTGATCAGAATCAGTGAAATTGCACAATGAATCAACTGAATGGGGCTGGGAGTAACCGACCATTCTCACTGTACACGTTTCAGTGACTCAATTTCTTTAATAATCAATAACGGCGCCGGCCACGTCCTTGCAATCAGTTGGGAATAGGGAAGGAAAGTTAGTGTGACCTTTGCTGATTAGGGACCGTGTTTACCTCTGCATCCCCACAAAGGTCACAGGAGGGTTTTCTATGTTACTAGGGTAGGGCTCGATGGATCAGGATTCACCTTGATAAGTGATGTGATCATATATATATTATGCATTATAAAATTAAATGAACATTCACACATTCATACACATGTATACATACACAAACATACACATACACTCAGTAGCAAAAAAAAAAGAAAAAAAAACCGAGCAAAACCCTGCTCCCAAAAACCACGTTGTTCAACCCCCCGTCTCCCCGCCAACCATCAATACTTCCAAATGAAAATCTGACAATCCAATAACCAATGTATAGACCTTATGCGATCAAAACCTCATGCCGACAAAACTGACAGACCCGAAGCTATCACAACATATGCGTAAAAAGCCATCCCTGGACACAGCAACCCCAAAAATCCGCACCCCTGTGAAGGACCTAGGTAGCACACTAATTGCAAACGAGTTCGGAATAACAGAATAAGTGTTTTGGCAGCAACTCTAAAATCGTTTTTATTAGACAAAAAGTGTTTGAGAAGAAATTATAGGGAATCTAACTAAATATAGACCGAAAAAAAAATTGTTTTCAACATGAAAAAATCATAATTCAAACTTAATCTAATAATTAATTTTCTATAACTTTCAAATTATTGGTCCAATCATCTGAAAGCCAAAGAAAAAAGTGTTGGAATATTCGTGTTTGTAGAAACGATAATAGTTTTGATGATTTACCATCTCGAATAATTTACGAAAAGGGCGTGTTTCTTAAGTTTTTAGCCACTCATGAAATTAAATTAAAAATATATCGAAAACGGTTAACTTTTGGGAGATCATAACTAATAACGTTTCAATTAGAAATTTAATCAAAAATCGTTTTTTGGCATTGAAAAGAACTTTTGAGAACATCAATTAATTTTATGAAAATCTGCCAAAAATTGCTATTAGGAAAACTTTTTTAACATATCTTTGTCCATGTTGTTTTTACCCCTTAAACAATGGCTTTTTTTGTTCAAATGTTACCTCAAAATTAGGAAAAATGAAAAAGTGTATATTGGGAACTTGAATTTTAAGTTTTAATTATGATTTTTCCATGTAAAAACAAATCTTTTTTCAGTTTATATTTTTTATATAGACATTTTGATTCCCTGCCATTTTTTTCTCAGACCCTTTTTCTCTAAAACGATTTCCGTGTTAATGTTTTCCTAAAACTGTTGTATGAAAACCACATAAGCCCTTCTCAAATGTTACTCTTGAGTCCAAACAATATATCCTTATGTCAAAATACGTATTCTGTTATACTGTTTGCGAAATTTCGTCCAAATCCAAGTGGCTTATGTCAAATTTCTACATTGTATGGCCAGTTTCGACTGGAACTGCTTATTGATAACACAATTTGAAAAATTATTATCACCATTGGCTAATTTTGTTATCATATGTTATCATTTTCAACAAACATTTTTTTACGAATGATATTAGGGCTGGTTAATAAACCACGTAGACTCATTTTCGAAAATCTCTGACACCCCTCTCCCCCACGCAGGGTCATACAATTTCACTTTCATTTGAAAATCGTAATGGGACGATGAACTTAACATTCATCCCTTTCAATTGAAACACATTATCTTCTTTTGACAGCCACCTATAGGCAGTTTCAGCAAAACAATCTTCAAACAAACATTTTCGACTCAGCTTTTGATTCATCGGTGTTTATTTTAGCCTTCGATGTTAAACTAGTATGAAGCATGCTAATTGAAATTCATGCAATACGTGCGGACTCATATTCATTTCTGAGGTATTCATTATTTTAAAGACTAGAAACAGTGCCACCAGATAAAGTAATTGCAGCACCGAAAACAATAATCAGCCATTTTATGAAATTGTTAATATTTAAGTTGCATTCACTCGATCCCTGTTGTGTTGACAGCTACAGCGCAAATGCAACAAATGCAATTTCAATAAGTTTCCGCAGTATCAAACAGGAACGCGCTTGCCAGCTCGCGTAGCTTTTTGTCGAGTAAAGTTACAGCAATGCGTGCTTCGTCAAATGGCAATACTTCTAGCAACACTGGCACGCATATTTCGTTGTGTTTGCCAACCACTGCTTGGGTGGGGGAGATGAAATCAAATCAATTTCAACGAAGTTGATTCTGGGTCGTTCACCACGTCATTTGAAGCAAGGCTAAATTTCAATTGATATGCTTTCTACGGTGGCTAGATCGCAAATGAATTTAAGCTTACTCACGTTTGACAGGAAATGAATTGGGATCGGTGAAAGTAAGATTCATTCACTACACGAAAGCTAATTGAAGTGGAGTGAAATGAATACAAAAGCGATTCATTTTCATTATATTGCTTCGACGATGCAGGGCCCTGCCCCCACGTAGACTTTTCTCCATACATTTTTTTGAAATTTTGTATGGAGCGTAGATTTTCTGTATGCATTGCTTCGATAATTTACGCAAGCACTCGGAGATTTTTTAATTTCACTTTTTATTCTGGAATATTGTTTGATTTTTGTTTTTGCGAAAACGATGCAGCAAAGGCAAAACACGTCAGTTTCAAAGCACGGCCTGCTAAGATTTCACAAGTAGACTGAGAATTTCCTTTCAGCAGTAAGGGCAGCATACATCGGGCAGGTTTCAAACTCTTTCAAATCAGCCAATAGCTTGATGTCACTGCGGGGTGTTGATGCGCTGATACCAAATAAATTTTAAAACTGTAGATGGCCCGAGTTGTAGGGTTGGAATCGGCTTAAGCTCCCCAAGACCGTTTTCCAAGCACTGGGTAAACGTTAACCTACAACGCTCATTTTTTGCAGTATGGTGCTTCACTACTACTACTAAATTAGCGTTGTAGGTTAACGTTTACCCCGTGCTTGGAATAGGGTCTTGGGGTGCTTAAGTCGTTGCCTAGCCTATGTCCTGGTTCTGGTGTCAGAAATACGACTGTTCTTGAGAAAGAAAAAAAAAACAAAACCAGTGGTTACCATCTCTCGGTTCTCTCCAAGCTGTGAAATATTAATTGAAGTTTATAACTATAACTTGAAAACCTCAACTAGCATGATGTTGTGTTCCGCAAAACTTACAATATTAGCTTCATACTACCAAAATGTCATGTAAATTTTCGTTGCCCTAAGACCGAAAGCGTCTTTTAATAAGAATAAGTTGATAAAGACGAAAAAATAAATCCATTCAAATGCACCTTTTGTTGAATTGTGTTTCGATTTTGGAAGACTTAATTTTACCTAAAATGTTTGTTTACGTTTCTCAATGTATGTCGATGATCAAGTTCGTCTCGTGTAATATTCATTTTTTTTGTGTGTAGGTGACCTCCTGGGAATCTTTTTATACAGGTTTGGGCCGACGAAACTTTGTCCACGCGTAGGGTTAATGGATATATGAACAAGACAAAAGCTGTTTCGGTCAATTCAACAATAATTATTGCCTTTGATGAGTCAGTTTTTGCATCGTATCCTTCAACCGTTACATGATTCATGAATGTGCTACATAATTTTTGTTGCACATGTGTTTGAGGGTGTGTATTGAAACCAGGGATCTGGCGGACAGAGATTTTCTTGTAGCCAACATCTCTAACAACGAAATGTCAAAAGATTCATTGTTTGTAAACTATGCTGGCGTTCCTGCCCGTGGTAACAAATGTCAGAGGGGCCTTATTCAAATAAGGCCCATGATATGTTGCATACTGTCAAACGTAGTAAATAGGATAGGGTTGCCAGGCCCCTGATTGAAACAAATTCATTGCTGTCGTGCGCTCTCACACATCATAGTGGGGACTAAAAACAAAATCAAAATAAACCTACTTTGAAATCAACTTGGGGTACATGTATATGGTTAACCTTGTTTCAAACATATTTGGGTCCTTTTCACACGAAACTTGTTTTCCTTATTTTTAAAAGTGAGAACTATGAATTAGTTCTTTCCCGATTAAAATGTAAGAATAAACAAAAGCTTACTGCTATAGTATCATTCACAAAGCTGTGACAATAAGAGCGTTAGAGCTGCATTCTGAGAGTTTCAGCAAAAGAATTGACCGATTACAATTTGCCCATATTAATAGAAATCAAACAGTATTCTGCAAACAATTAGTGCTGAATATTTGAACGTTGACAAATCAAAGAAAAAGAGAAAATCCAGCTTCTTTCTCAATGCTGGCTGATTGAAAAGTTTCCGGATACAAAAAAGAGGACTAACGGGTTTGCGGTTAGTAAGTCAGACGCTGTGTCCTTATGTTATTAAAAACATGAATAATAGTAATTACTTTACAAACCGGCCAGCAGCTCGAAAAGGACATCGGCTTTGTCCAACTTGAAGTCAAGATAATCTAATCGGCCCGCAACCTACCAATTAAAATGAAAACGAAATCATACTTTCAGTATGGCGATGATGCCATTATAGACATGCTAGAGACATGTATAATTATTTATATTCATTTAGTTATTTTGCCAACCGATGTTGACTTCTTCATTTGCATATACATTTATTATTTTTTTATTTTTTTATTCTATAGTACATCAAGATTTTGAAATATAGAAAATAAATATTTTCGTTTAGATTAAAAATTATTTTTAAAGCTATAGCTATTAAACCGTGCGTTCAGATTAAGTTTGAATTGAGCGTTAAAGCGGCAATTGTTTTAACTTGATTATGATACTCAGATAGATTTTTCTAATTGGTAATAAATTTTGAGCATAAGAAGTATCCGAAAGCAAAAGCAATAGAAATATAGTTTTTCTTTTGACGATGATGATGATGATGATGATGAGATACTACCATCTATTGTAGCAAGGTAACTTTCCATAGCAGTGGAATAATCTGAAAATCGATTTGATCAGGATTCTACTGTTGTTTGTGATCTTCAAGCTCCTGTATGAAGGGCCAAAAACGTTTGGGCGGGCCCGTAAGCAGAGACACTTACGCGAAACCCGCGAATAAAGGGAAGAGAATCTCCTTCCAAAAGCAAGTTCATACTCACAGCACTAGAATCGAGCACTTGATTGACAGAATAAACCCAATAGATGGGGTCGAAGAACCCTCGCCCTCGTGAAATGTTAACAATAGGGAGAAGGCAGTCCCATGCTCCCTATCTAAATCGTTTCTCTTGGGTACCCTGGTGGTCCCTCTCTTTTCCCGTTATATATTATGTTTTGGATATTCAGTATATTTTGTAGTGGTCATTTGATTGCTTACCTTGTTAGAAAATTTGCCGTTCTACCGTTCTTTACTTATTGCTCTGTGTTGTCTCGATGTTTCTGCTTTTGAAGAGTTGACTTCAGGATGACCATATGATATTGCTCGCGGTCATAGGATAGGGAAGAGAACAGAAAGGAAAAGGATTAGTTTTTGGTAACACGCTATGCTCATGTGAGATTTTCATGGCGGTCGTTCAGAATGGTTCGACGTATGCATATGAGAGGTCATTCCCGATGAGTTTTCACTCGTTTATTCAATCCCATCATGTTTGGTTATAGAAGACAAGAAACATTTTACAACGTGCTACAGTTAGGAATACCAGGGCAATGATCCCCCATCGCATCTTCAAGTGATCATTATAGGCTGTCTACTTGGTTCAGGCACTTTTGAACGTTGATGGGGCAGCCGATTTACATATGAAATTTACCGCGACCAACTTGATAGAACGCGCCCATACCCCTTTCTGAACCGAAGGGCAGGGATTTTGATGCTGATCGCCAATTAGCTTTGAACCGTTTTTCACTTCCAACTGATTTTTGAGTTCTCTTGAGGTTTCTCTTTACGATTGCCCAATATTTTTCAATTGGGCGCAGCTCCAGCGCGTTAGGAGGGTTTTTCTCCTTGGCTACGATTTGCACACTATTGGTAGTATTCCATTCCTGAGCTTTTTTTTCCATAGTGACAAGAAGCAAAGTTTGGCCAAAACAGCACGGAACAACTAACAACGAGCAATAAGCATTTTTGCAAGCATAAATATCTTAGTTGACAGTGCCCGTTGTCACGAAACGTTGGCCGTTTAGCCCACAGGTGCAAATCTTCTGCCAAACCAAATTTTTTTTTCTGGAACTTTGACAATATTCTCAGCTCAAACTTATCTTGAACCTTTCCATTTCCGGTAGCCGTATAAAACCTTGACCTTGGACCTGCTTTAAATCCCCTTTAACGCCTCTTTGCTCTTTGCACTGTTGTGTGGGATTTACCCAATTTGTTTCGGAAATCTCTGATGGAAAGATTTGAAGGGTGTTTGAAAATGCTGGCCACTATTCTTCCGGTCGATGTGGCTTCCTGGTTTCGGTATCCTCCTGATCTCGGCGTCCTGGCAGTCGTCAGGCGTTCTCCGAACACTTTTATAACATTCGTCACGGTTGATTTGGCAATATTAAGGGATTTTGTCAAGTCGGCGTAGGAATAATTTGGATTTTGACGCTGCTTTTCATACTTCGACGCCATTTTGATAACTGAATAGAAAAAGGCAAAAACAAAACAGAATCAACATTCCGTACGCATACACCTACGAAATGAGGGGTGTTCAAGTTTTAAAATGCACGATTAAAAAAACTACGTTATGTTTGAGTTAACCAAGTTTTAAACTTTCGTTTGAATTACATAAAATAAATAAAGTTTCAAAGCTTAAACCATAATAGTCATATCACTTGTTAGCCACATTCATAATGGTTTGAAAGGAATCGATAACTTTCGATTCTCATTTAATATTCAACGGGACGGAGTGCTTAATACTGTTGAACTATGGAAACCATCCCAATACACGGACATCCCCTAATTATTCGCCATCACTTCCGTTAGCGCTAATCTGCCTGTCAAATTAACTTTCATGTCACAGTTCTTCTGGCCAGCTAATGCAATAAATATTATGACAAAATTGATAAACTGTTTAATACATTTCAACAAAACTGTCGCACGTGAAATGCGAAGATCGATCACCCTCCTCCACTGAACAAATTGCCGTGTAGCCATAAACACAAACACAAACGCAACCAAAAGGCGAATATACATCACGAGGGCACACGCTACAATTCCCCGCCGCCATCCCCCCGGGGACGGGGCCAAACGTGACAAGCGACGGTTGTAATGTTTAATTTAATAAACTCGCTGTTTGATTTATTTAATTACCACCAAAGGAGACGTGGGCGCAGGAGGTGGTCCGCACTTGTACGAGCTCCCTCTCCAGCAGTCCAGCTCAGCTGGGAACTGGTTGCTGTATATCAAGTCCATATCGAAATGACCTTGATCTAGCTCCACTGTCCATTAATAATTAGACCTCTATTCCACGGTGTTTATCTTTATTCCATTAATTAAACCCATCATATTGTGTTCGTGATAACATTTTCACCAATAACTCCTCGCTCTCTGTTTGTCTCTCCCCTTTCGGCAGATCTCACTTTTAGTCGATAATCATAAGCAACCATGACAAAGCGATTCGAGTTCAACTGGCAAGTCCCGGTTCCGGAGGCCCTGCAGGCCGGGTGCGTCTTCGATCGGTGGTTCGAGGATAAAGATAACACAGAGTTCGAACCGGGCTGCACATTCAAGGTGGACGAGTATGGATTCTTCGTCTACTGGAAGAGCGAAGGGCGGGTAAGTGGGATGGTCAGAATTGTTTCTTGAACCAGAACGTAACAGAGTGAATTATGCCAATCCCAAACGAAACAACCCAAATGCTAGATTAACCGAAAACCCATATTCTACTTCACAGGAAGGTGACGTGATCGAGCTGTGCCAAGTCAGTGACATCCGAGCTGGAGGCATGCCAAAGGTAAGTCCACAAACAGCGCTTCGTTGTTCGCTTAAATTGACAGTTTCAAAGTCACTCTTCGCCATCAGAAGAACTTTCAATTGAGTCCTCTATCTAAGAGGGAGTTATCACAAACACTCTCATCCGATTTAAAATAAGGCAATTGTTTGAAACGTACGAAGGCATCTGCATCTGACATCGATGCCTCACTTGTGCTCACTCAATGGTGGTCTCCGCTAAATTTATCCTTTGCAAAACAGTCTCCATTCGAGCGAATGATGGCAATGATGGATGAATAGGGTTTGAAATCATTTTTCAACGAATTCAATGCAAACCGAACCCTATTCGTCCTCCTTTTTTTTCTTCCCGCCCACTCGACCCCCTTCATCAAGACAAAAGGCCTTTTCCAGGGAAAAGAAGAGCTAGATTCATCCAAGAGTGCGAACAATAAATATCTATTCAGCATTGCCGTTGGCTTGAACCTCCTCCCTCCTGCTGACGCCACCATCACATCTGCTTTGAATGGGTCGAGTTATGACAAAGTGAAACAAATAATGTAGTAGGCGGGGAGGTCGAGGCTGACTATTGCACTGGTTGAATTCGCGGAAGCGCTCAAGCAAAACAATGGCTGGTTATGCTCCCGGTGCTTCTCCTGGAAGGAGAACAGGACCAGATTTGACCTTCTGAAGGCGCTCACATCGATTGCGATTGCTACTCGCTCAACCGTCCTTTCCCAGTAAGCAATGAAATAGGATTGACCCGGAGGGCTACAACGTTACTGTCATGGACGGCCCAGGTAAAGGACTTACCGGTTGCTAAGACCTTGTTGTACCTGTTTCTCAATAATAAAACGCCCACTGGTCGGTAGCTCCATTATGGATTAAATTTGTTAGAAATTGTTTCAAACGTCCCGTTTCAAGCTCCTTGTCTTTATATTGGGAATTAAAAATTGTTCTTCTTGAAATTAATTCTTGAGAAGAATAAGCGAGCCGTACTTAAAAACTATTCACAGCACAAATAATGAATTTTAACAGACGCGTTGAGCTTCCCGTGAGCGTAAACAACGAAATTGTTTGCAATTTTTCATGCAACAGACTTGAGGTGACATCTAGCTTGATTTGACTTGAAATGTTTCATGAATTTATGCAAATCTAGCATTCTATATATGTGCATTAGATTACATACAAAACTACTTGTTTCTTTCAAATTATGTTTACTCGAGAGTTTGAAGATTGAACAACTTAATTAACTTCGATTGTATATCTTTGCCTTCCATTTTGTTCGACTCTAAGTCGAGCATCTTCCTAACCTTAGAAATTGTGTAGTCGCCAAAATTTCATTTTAGTCAAATTTTCTTCAAACTAAATAAACTACTTCATGGGTTTATTGGATTTTCTCTCCATGACCGAATGCCCGCACTCATAAGGTTTTGATCAATAGTGGGGCCGACTCCTTTCAATACCTTTACTCACAATTTCTTCTAAATCAGGTCGGCCAAAAGATGTACTTTTATACGAAGAATCTTTTAACCGAGTATCAGACAATTTGGCCAACAAAACCCCCTAAGACGAAGAGAATCATTTTGTGCCGAATTTGCGCTTAATCCTACATATTTTTGTATGGATCACGAGGGTTTCTAAAACTCCTCTAAAAACGTCAAGTTATTTAGAAACGCCTACTTGAGTATTTGTTAATGGTGACTTCCATCAATGCCAATTTTCCGTTTAATGGTTTTAAAATGCTTTTTCACCCTAAAGGCTTTTTCACCCTATTCATAAACCATGTAGACTTTTCTGGGGAGGGATGGGGGGTGGTTGACCAAAGTCTACGCTCCATACAAAATTTAAAAAAATGGTATGGAGAAAAGTTCACGCGTGGAGAAGGATAATATGCATGAGTCCTAAAACTGAATTTCAAAACAGCATTGAACAAGTTCATAAAGTTGAAATGAAACCTTTAATTAAACTTAAACTTTAGGTGTAAAAGGAATTTGAGAAAACAAGGTTTCAAGTTCTTTGTACACATGTAGGTTCTCATGAATCTGAATGATATATTAAACCTTTTGGCACCTCTTGGTGCCATGATGAAACCAAATTGATTCCCAGTGGCTTTCATAAAACTTTGATAAAACCTTATAAAGCTAGATGGTTTTGGAAGTGTTACTTTGGTGTAGACTTGGAGGCCGGCACGTTTCATCGTTTTTTTGAATTTTGAACCGATTCAACAGTATCCAGCGGCGGTCAGGCAGTGGCAGAAAACCGAAGACAGCTGATCCGGTAAAGGCATTACCGGATCAGCTGTCTTCGGTTTCTGCCACTGCCTGACCGCCGCTGGATCGTCTGACATTTTTAATAGTTAAGTTAGGGTATACTTATAAAAATCAGTTAATTTGCCCTAACTCTTCGGAAAACTAGTCTTCTAAAGATTTCTAGACGGTCAAGTGTAGCGATTTGCTTCTAGCTTACTTGTGTTTTTATTTCAAATATTTAAATTTTAGATGTTGATATATGATGAAAAATATTTTTCTACGCATATGAACAAATATCAACTATTGCAGAGTTCGAAATCTTGTATGTTTTAAGTTATGTTTTAAATAAACTGGTGGAACTTAAAGTGTGTACTACTTAGCGCAAACTGACGCTTACTTAAAGGATATGAAATTCAGCCTTTTAGCGGTCTTTTTACTTTATACTAAATCTGAGAAAATGTCCCAGTAAATAACAGCCACGAATTGTTCTGTTAGAGCCTGTTCACGTGAAATTTCGGACACCAAAATAACAGGAGCAAAATAAAATACACATAATTCAACAAAACCAATTGTTTATTTCACAATAATAAAGTTTTATCTATATTAAAAACAGTTGAATGAGATGTGAATCCTTCTTTCTGTAAAATTCTCGAACTTTCTGTTACACCCATCAGGTTCCGTACGATATCCTCAGATATGTACACCCGCCGTGACGATTCTCCATCTTCTCTTGAAAGCATCGGTGCCATTTGCTTAACTTGAGCCAAGTACTTCTTTATATGGCGAAGTTCTGGACAGTTTGGTGAATTGGCTGTTTTTGGCAAGTATTTGACCTCTTACCTTATACCATTCCAGGGCGGATTTTACATAGTAACAAGAGTCCAAAACAGAGCTGGAGAGTCGTGACTTCTAATAAACGGTAGCAACCGCTTTTACAGCCATTCTTTCTCGTACAAATACTTATTCACAGTGCCGGTAGAGACGAAATGTTTAGATTTTCGGCCACAACTACATATGGCCTGTCAAATAAAACACTTCCTCAGGAATTTGGACACCTTCTTCGTCCGGAAATGCTCGGCCTTTGCATTGCGGTATAAAAAGCCAGACCCGGAAGTTGTTTAAAGTCTTCAAGTACGTATGTAACAATGTGATCGTATTCTTCTACCCACGGCATCCAGTAGTGGTTAGCAAGAACCTGTGAAACTCTTCACGAACGTTGCAAAGCCAACGGGCATTCGTCGAACGAGACTAGCGATTTCGATCAATCCGATGACCCAAAAAAAACCCCAGAAGGTGATGAACAATCGTCCACAGGACGTCGGTATTCGATGTGGTTTGAATTTGGCCAGGATTTTCTTTACGTATTGGATGAACCGCTCGCAACAGTCACCCATACGAGACGAAGAAGGAGGCCTTAAGGCCTAAAGGAGTTAGTATACTTTTTAAGGCAAGGCTTAACATTTATGAATTTTTCAAGAGTATGTGGCCCAAAATCAACAATGTTTTGTGACGGTTGCAATGCGATTTTTTTAAAGTTGTTCCTCAGTATAGGAAAAAAAAACGTAGTCCTACGCCAAAAATCTGGGTTGCAGATCTCGTTTACAAAATATTCCCAAAGCTTCAACCCACCATCCGTTGCATCCAATGAAAGCTCCAAGTATGTTGTGAAAATCGCCAAGTTACTTCCGATTCAGGACCACTATGATCTTTTATTGACGAATGGAACTTGTTAAAATGCTAGGGGCTGACCTTGAGTACAGAGTACAGAATTGAGAAGTATTGGAACCAATTGTTTACTAATAAAACGGCTGTAGGTGAGCCCAAATACCTTCAGGTGATTAAGGTAGTGAAAACTTACTCGGCAACGGCTCAAAAAAGGAATTGAGAAGCAAGATATGTCCGAAGTAATTCTAGCACAGGCTATGCTGAAAGGCGCTTCAATCGTGCGTATAGACCCGTCTTCGCAAAAACGAGCTGCGGACCAAGTGTAGGAGGCCTTGGAGAAAAAAAAAGTTGCTTGATTACTGTCTTTTTAAGCAAATAAAAAACACAAAAGTAATTCTGTGCCGCAGTATTATAAACTTTTGCAAACGGGGGTGATCACTTATATAAACTCAGTAATTATTCGCCACAAAATTAAACCCCCCAACGTGCTCTGTGATTCGTTTTTGACATGAAATAATAAACTTCTCCTAGCTTTATTGCCATTTCATGTAATGGCCATCATATCGGGATATCGATTACCATTTTCATGGCCCACAAACTCCAGCTCCTCTAAGTTATTGTTTGCGTTTCGTCGGTCAGAGCACATCGCAACACGAGAAACGATCAAATTTTGGAGCCAAGTTTCCAGCAAAACACGAACTGTCAGCAGCCAAAACTTTGCTCGAAACACAAAAGGCTCTATAACTCTGTAATGGTTGCGGATTGATCATTTTTGGATGATGGATATGAATATTTATAATAAGATAAACGATAAATAGATATGTGTATGTAAATTGCTGCAGAAGCATCATCCTAGCGCCTTTATATAAACGTAATACGAAGAACCTTCCGAACTTGGTGCAAAAAACCCTTTTGAAGTCCATTAAATTATCTTATGAAAATTAGCCACTTAGAAATGGTTTTATTTACATAAAATAACCTAATGAAACAATTTCAATCACTACAAATACATCCACGATGATGATGAAGTCTATCGAATATGACTTATTTATGGTTTCCAAAGGTTGATCCGCTTCGGTTAGTTTCACTTTCTCGTCTGAAGAAAGTATATACCGTTTGCGTGATAATATTTGGAATGTTTGGATGGAAGACCCTTCTCGCAATCCAAACACTGGACCCGGACGACTTATGAACACTGGCAGGAATTACTGTCATGGAGGGATACGGAGTTTCCAACATGCAAATACTGGGGCGTCCCGGGAAAAAAAAACTTAAGAATGCATAACAGGGCCATTTTGCTTGTGGTTGAATTGTTGAAAAGTGGTGTCATTCGTCTCTTGGTTTTCACTGGAATCCGAAATTTTTGAGAACCGTAGTCCTCAAATTCCCTGGCCTACAGGCCAATTTCCTGGATCCAGTGCCCTAGATTTCAGTGATGGATCTAACCTAATCTTGAAGGACATGATTTTGACCGTCTTTCCTACTCTTTACGGAGCTGATGCCGCCATTTTAGATTCCTAAATTAAGTCGGTCATCGATTTCCAGCATAAAGACGCCATCTGCGTTCCAAAAATACTCATATTGTAGGGTCTTTGACAGTATTACCTTATTTTTTTATCATGAGCTACCATCTTGGATTCCAAAATGGGGTCAGACAACGATTTCCAGCCATTCTACGTCGTATCTGATCCAAAAACATCGATGTTGCAGAGTATTTGACAGTATACCTCACATTTTTCGAAACAGAAGCAGCCATGTTTGTTTCCAAAACGGCTTCGGATATCGTTTTTCAGCTTACAAAATATCCATATTGTAGGGTATTTGGCAGTATTTCTCACTTTTGACGCAACATAAGCCACCATCTTGGATTCCAAAATGGCGTTAGACATCGACATTTCTTGCATCCAAAAATATTTTGCAGGGATTTTTACAGCAATTCCCATTTTTTTCAAAGCCAAGCCGGCAAAGCAGGAAGCCACTATCTTAGATTCCTGTACAATTTTGTCTAAGTCGCCAGAGATACAGCTTCCTAGAGGACCAGGATACAGCTTGTACAAGATATTCAAATCTGCAATAGCGCAGTGCAGTGAGCCAATTCTGGACTACTATCATCCAACTGAAAGGCCTTGACCTACTAAACAACTTAGCTGAAGGCAGTAACTTTCCATATGGTCAGGATCTCGAGATATTTCATGTTGGAACCAATCAATACAAACATTTTGCACGCCAGCTAGCGTCACCTACCGATCCCATCCCTCATAGAGCTCCACGAGGTATTCCTTGCCCTTTCCAATAAATTTCCCCAAGGCACCATGCATCTATAAGGTGAAAATCACAAGAACATTATACATTCAAATTATATTAATTTCATCCGTGGATGCCACTTTCAAACAGTGATGCCACTTTTAAAAGAGTGAAATCATTGTATAAAATTGAGCAGCACTTTAAAAATGAATAACTTTCTTATTTCAAACTCAAATTAAGCACGGTTTGTTTCAAATGCTTCATGGAATTCATTTTTTTAGCTCAATTTTAAAGTAGCTATTTGAATAACAACTCAACATACTTCATTCCCTATACTGAAAAAGACAAAATCCCATACAATACTTTAAGTCGATAGCCGTCAAGCTAAACGAATTTTTAAAATCTAAAACTTTCGGAGATGGTTTTTGGAATATTTCCAAGCATAATTTACAATACAAATTCGCAAATTCGATTTTTTTCGAAAATCGATTCAGCCTATTGTTAAAGACTGCATCTAGGCAACATCTGGTCTAATCATCGACAGGTACAACCAAAATTTCTGATCCCTTGTATGATTACAGATGGGGATAGAAAAAAAAATTCTGGTACCATATGAAAATCGAAGATGCAGGAGCTGATGCTGTTGGTTTCGGATTTATTTATTGTTTTATTTCGGTACGAAGCTCGGTGATGGCAGTAGTAAGTGTAGCAAGCGCAGACTGCTCATTAGCTCATAAGCCGATGAAAAAGAACGGATAAACGCTTTATGGACTGCGAGTGTGTGCAACCACGGAAAGATGGTGTGTAAAATGGCTTCTCAATTGCCAATTGCAATTATCAAATTTATGTTATTGCGCTGCGAAAGCTCTACATCAGAAGAATAAAAACACAGCTCACAACTGCGCGTGAGAATAGTTATATAGAAAACAAAAATCCAACTAACTGCGAACAAGTGGCCAGAGTCACGGAGAAAACGAGCTCATAATTAGAACTAGAAATTAGAAGAAAAATTAGTATCTTCCATTTAATTCCAACTACCTTTGCTTATCTTCCGACAGATACGCGTATTTCGTCTACAATGTGCAGACTTCCTCAGTGTCTCGTACTAATAACTCGACTTGTACGTTATTAGTTATGTAGTTATGTAGTTATTAGTACGAGACACTGAGGAAGTCTGCACATTGTAGACGAAATACGCGTATCTGTCGGAAGATAAGCAAAGGTAGTTGGAATTAAATGGAAGATACTAATTTTTCTTCTAATTTCTAGTTACAGGTATTCCACTAGGATTCGAGCTCATAATTTTAAAAATTACAGTTTTCACTTGCCAATCTTTACTAATTTTTTATTGCCGAAAATGCAGCATTGAATTATGTTTTACCATTTTTTTATCAAGTAGTTGTTGATGTTTTTGTGATCTACCCCAAAATCATGGACAATCAGATGAAGAATAATCCAGTTTTCGAATATATGAAAAAATATATGTAATACTAGGATCTTATTTATCATTTTCTTTTGAACCTTTTACGAAAATCTTCACTCACTAAAATTTTCTTCAGTTATTTAAAGTTAGAAAAACAACGTAGTACAACTTCTGAGCCGTTCTTATTATTTGTTTCAATGGATTAAAGTTTTTGTTTTTTTTTTTTGTTGACGAATGGGAATTTGTTGTTTTATTCTTAATGCCAGGCAAGCATCCTGTTTTCAACACGTAACACAAATTGTTTGTACGAATAAGCAGCTATTAGTTTAATATTTCATTTAATACCAATTCGTCTGTCGGTCAGTTTAATTTGAAAAATTGCTCTGTTTAGAGTGATTGTTTTATTTTTGAGCAAAATGAATGTAAACATTTATGTAATACCACAGAGAACAGACATCCAAACTAGAATATATTTCTCAAAAAAACTTGTGTAAGGATTCAAGTTAAAATACGTTAAAACACTATTGCCATCTCTCGGGCTGTGGCCACTTGCGATTTTTAATCGAACATGGGTAAGATTCGTTGACCATGCGGTGAAAGAACTGAACTGCCAAAAAAATTTAGTTGATGAATAAGATTTCAAGCTGGTCAATGGGTGGCGATGCCAGTGCCGCCACGCTATTGCCAGTTCATTACGATTATGAAATGGCCGTTAAATTTCTTACACAGTTTTTGAATTTGACTTGGATGTCTGTTCTCTGTGGTAATACGTTCAATTAGGCATTGTTCTGTAGTTACTGAATTGAACTAACGTGCCAGTTTGCATTTCATATCGAAATTATTGATATGTTTGACTTTCCAATGTGCCTTAATCTGGCGCTTATGCCGAAGTAATGGCCTACGTATTTCCTTTTGTTTTTTTGTGGTTTTAAAATGTTAAAAATATCTCAACCCTAACAAATATCTACGAAAGTGGATTGGTCATTGGAAGACTACTTACAGCTCCGAAGCGAAAACCAAGAAACCATTACGCTTAATTTAATCCCAATTGGATGAGTCTTCCGGCGAATTCAAAACAAAAACAGTCAATTTAACGAGAAAGGAAACACGTTGTTGTTCGTTTTCACTGACCATTTCTTATTTATCTTCTGTTATAAAATAGGACCTGAAGCTATTCAACCAGGTGGTCAACAAACATGGAGAAAACGTCGAGGAGAAATCGCTGACGATTTGCTCCGGTACGGACTACATCAACATCAACATGCAACATGTGGTCTGCCCCGATGCAGCTACAGCCAAGGTAAGAACTAGTTCTGTTAGTTTAACTGATGAAATCGCTACTTTCTGATTTCGCAATATTGAATATGTCGAAACTCCCAGTGTAACTGATACAGGGCAAATCGATAGCACACGCAAATGGAGACGCATGGTTCTTCGCATTTCAATCACAGCAAACATCGTTTTCCCTAGCTTTGATTGCATAACAACTGTTCCAAAAATGGACATATCATTAGATGACTAAGCAGAAAATTTCCCCTGCGGCCAAAAGAAAGGATGAATAAGACAATTCGTCATCGTTCGCCGAAATATCAGACATCATCGGTCGGTCAGCACATTCCTCATATGGTTCTTTCCTCTTTAAATCTGTTCCACATAGGATTTGATTATAATCGCTCAGCTTTAGATTTTCTGCCACATCCATCTTAAGGTTTGCTCTTCAAGCACAGAAAGAGGATCACGCCCATTCCCGGCCGGCAGGTGTCATCGACTCATAAAATCAACCACACCATACGGTCATCATTATACAGCATCCTTCTTATCATCAACATCATCATCATCGACGATGGCTCGAGCCGTTCGAGGACGTCGTTCTGGGGCTCGTTAGCTCATAAACCCAATACACGAACACGCAGCAAAAAGGTACGGACGGGGTGAGCCTCTACACTCTTCAAGGTTCACTGGGCAAATTATCTGCCACAGGATATTACATACATGTCACCAGGTTTCTTTTTTCTCTTTCTCTATCGCTTCGTGGCGGTCGTGGCGGTTTCACTCACCCTTGTCCTCCCGGAGCGATTCTTCCTACGCCGCCGCCCGGAACGATAAACTTCCGCTGCCTAAGGATTAGCTGCAGGACCCGTTGAATATTGGGAAGTGTATTAAATATTCAATCAATGTTGTCATTGGATAAACATTCGAGAAACATTTTCCTTGAAGAGTGCTTAAAACTGTATGATTACTTCAATTTGCAGAATTTTTCAGTGTTTTCAAGTTGAGTAGTAGTACAAAAAGCGATGGCATTTAACGGAAATTTGGCCATCTGGAACTTGACTAAAAAACCAGACAAAATCAACCAAGTGTTCACGCCTATTATCTTAAGCAACTAATATACCCACTCCGCTCAACAGCCAGATAATCGTTCAAAGCCTAAATGCAACAATGATCAGCCCAACCAACCTTCCGGCGGGGCGCCTGAGGTTGCGGTATCGAATTGATTTTCCCCTTGCTTCCGAGGCGTGCAACCACTGGCACTAGACTGATGCAACGATTTGACGCGTCCTTAACAGTCTCTTGAAATTTTTCTTCTTCTTCTTTTTATTTCAGTATTAAGGCGAATTTCAGCCTTAGGCTGGTTCACAACCTCCTCCCTACATATCGCACTCATCAACACAAGTGCCGGGACCAAGACCAAGATTTCAAGGCTCTAACAGTATTTTCATCTTTTTAAGATGCAATAGACGCCATCTTGGATCCTTAAATGGCGGCCGACATCGAGTTCCATCATTTATATGCCGTGAACGACTCAAAAATTCAAATATTCATATTGCAGAGTTTATGGAACAACAAACGCCATCTTAGGCTATATTTCTGTTTTTCCCAAAACTAGAAAACACCATCTGTCTGTCTGTCTGTCTGTCTATCTGAACCTTTATAGACTCGGAGACTACTGAACCGATCGGAGTGAAATTCTGTATGGAGGAGTTTTTGGGACCGGGAAAGGTTCTTAAGGGGGGAAATACAGTTAGAACGAGAAAAAAACTCATTTTTGAAATTTTATTTTCAAGGGGAAGTTTTTACTCAAATCAATCGAAACTTTTTTACAATTATAAGTGTATCCATGTAGTATACAAAAATATTTTTTTCAAATTTTTTTCAACAAAATGGCGACCGATAGAGTGCGTTGAAAAGTCGTTGTATTTTGCTTGTGCCGGTTCTCTTGGTCGCAGTTTTGATCTTAAACCTGTAAACCCAAAAAAAAATACATTAACTACATTTACAT